>QPKB01000012.1:4030513-4173713 GCA_003546025.1 Camphora micrantha | reverse complement strand
TTGAGATTTTAGTGATTTGATTTACTTAGAGATTTTAGAGAGTGATTTTAGGAATTAGTGAATAATGGTAGTTTCTTTATTTAGACCATTCCTCTATTATAAATAGAGAGGGATGCTTGATTGTAAGTATTCTATATTCTTAATACAATTCAAGAAGTTCTCGTGAGTGAGTTTTGGGTATTTCCCTTAAGTGTTCTTAGGGTTTTGAGTCTTAGGGCTCGATCTCACCGTCGGAGGCGTAGATCTTCATCATGTCCTATAGTAGAATAGGAGATTTTTTCTTTGTTTCAAAAATGCAATCTAATATGTGGAGTTGATCGACTTATGATTAGAAGTAGTTGTCTTGATTTTCAAGACAAATCACACAGGCTTTTAGATATATGTATGAACATCCCATTGAATAGAATTGATGTCTGATTAGTTCTCTTTAGAAATTTTTTTTGGTGCTGAATCCAGACCTTCCTCCTTTGGTGAAGACTCCATTGGAACCCCAAGGTACTGACTCCTACAATTCATCTCATCTGGTAGAAGCCTGAAATGTTGATTCGGTGGGTCTATCCTCCCTCAGCATTGTTCCTGGGGGCATCTGTTGTAGTTAGGAAAGTTTTGTTTATTTATTCCTCTTACAGTTCTCATGTTTTCTATATTGACTGGTATATCACAGGGATTTAACTCCACTCATTGATGCATAAGATGTTCTTCAAATCATTTTCTATTTACAACTATAGGAATTGGCATTTGCACAAAACATTTTGGGAGAACCTAGTCATTCTTGTTGATTTTTATCATTGGTTTACAGAGACCTCAGCTTTAACAAATTGACTGGAGAAATTCCTGGTTCCTCTACCTCCAAATTTAATTTTGTGTAAGTGACACAATTTTACAACATACTTTTCCCTGCTGGTAACGTGCAATGTATAATAACTGTACCATTACTCGTTCTATCTCATTTTTGGCATGGTAATCTTTCCTTTAGGTTTTTAACAAGAAACCAGCTCACTGGACATGTACCAGACTGGATCTTCCGTTCAGGAATAAACATGTATGTTTCTTATGGTACTATAGTGGCATCCATTTTTAACAACTGTAAAGACATTTCTGATATCTTTTTTATATTACTTAACAGTGTCATCCATTTTAGCACCTATTTCCCATGTGGAGCCCATGTGGCTTTAATATGCTCTGTGGCATATCCTTTTAGATTTAGTTAAATATGTAAATTATGGTAGCTGCCCCAATCAAGGATTTTGATTGTATTTCACCCCAATTAAAGGGGATTTGATTGTTGTAATTAATTCTGTAATTGATCCTATACCGAGATTATATATAGAAGAGACCTCCCCACGGGATTGGTACTCAATTCCATCGAATATTTAATTCTTTCCTCTAATATTATCATCCTCGATTGATTTGTTAAAATATATTTACAGAAAGCAACAATTAAGGGGACAAACAGGCAAATCACTAAATTTAAAATTAAGTTTGTCTGATAAACTTCATGACTTTGAAAGTAAATTTTATTGGTGACACCCCTACAAAAAGAGCTCTCTCCTTGGTAGTTTCACATAACCCAGAATTTATTTTTCTTGCTGAACCAATGATTCAGTTTACTTCCATTAAAGACATTGGCCTCAACTCCTTTGGCTTTGAGTCTTTTCTCTGTAATCCTTGCCCTTCCTCTAATTCTGTAATTCACATTTGGTGCATTTTCAAGAGCTACAAGGGCCACAATAAGTTTAAATGTTCTGTTTTACACCTCTCCATCTCTATAAATGCTTCTACCACTAATCAATGTAGGATCAAGGCTTCTCTAGCTGCCCATCATTAAAGAATATTTTTTGGAAAATTGCGCAATGACCTTTCTGCTACTAAATCATTGTTACAGAGTACCCTTGTTGGGCCTACTGAAGTGCAGACTGTTACCCAGCCAGTCAATCCGACAGGGGACTTTGGGCCTTTACTCCAATCCAAGTGTAGAGTCCATCCAGAATTCCATGTCGACCCTATGGATCTGGTTTCTGATCAAAGGGAGAACAAAGGTGATGGGGTGATATTGCTTTACTGGATTCAAGTACTCAAGTTAGTAGGGCGATGTGAGGATTGCTGTTCTAGTAGTGATTATGGTGATTTGGCGGCAGATGATCCGCTAGATGATTTCCATCAGAATCGTGATCAAGCCTTAGTTGCTGTGGATAATGATGCCCCTGATGAAGTCCTTGCAGTGGAAGGTCTCTTAGATAATGGTGGTGAAGATGAAGCTAATAGGGCTATTAAAGACAAACTTCTTGTGATAGCCAGACTTCTGGGTATGACCATAGAGGGTCATGTAGGGGAACTTAGGAAGTTCATTCATGAAATGTTGGTTCAGGAAAAAGGAGTAGGGAAGCAGCAAGAAGTTTGCAAAAGCTGTAAGAAGTCCAGAACCCAATGAGAGTTAGAAAAGCCGTTGTCTTCTATAAATTATGATCGACCGACTTGGGATAAAGAGGATGGTGTGAAATTATTAGGTTTATATAGCTGATTTCCTAGAATGTTAAGTGGCATGGATTCAGTTTCAAAGCGAGTCGTGATGAAAGGAGTGGTCCTCTCTTTTAAAGGTGAATGTTTGTTTATTCAGGAGACTAAAATGGAGAATATAGAGGATTAGATTATCAGGTTGATTTGTCCTTGGTCTAATGGTTTATTCTCTATGAGCCATTCTGTCGGAGCTTCAGGGGGAATTTAATTAGTTTGGAAGAGTGCTTTTTGGCACAAG
The DNA here is from genome assembly GCA_003546025.1 of Camphora micrantha. NCBI lineage: Eukaryota > Viridiplantae > Streptophyta > Magnoliopsida > Laurales > Lauraceae > Camphora > Camphora micrantha. The sequence continues at coordinate 4,170,958 of QPKB01000012.1, read as the reverse complement.
TTGGATGTGTTTGTGGGGAGATTTTCAGTTTCTCTTTTGTTTTATGACGTTCGTTGGAATGTTGAATGGGTGGCTACATCTATTTATGGACATTCTAATGCAAGTAAATAGGCAAATTTCTGGACAGAGCTCAATCAAGTGGAAAATAGGTGGAATCGACCTTGGGTGTTGGGAGGTGATTTCAATGTAATTAGATCTCCAAATGACAAAAGAGGAGGTTGTGTCATTAGTCCACCAATGAGGAGTTCGATGATTGGATCAGACAATGTCATCTGGTGGACTTGCCTTTAAGAGGAGCATACTTCACATGGTCAAATATGCAAGCTGATCCTGTGACGTGTCATTTGGATTGATTCTTATGTTCTATGCCTTCATTGGATTTGTTTTCTGATTCTATTCAAAGAGCGTTACCTCGCCTTATTCTGACCATTGTCCCTTGTTACTTGAGACGGGAATGGAAGATTGAGGACGTCCTCCTTTCCACTTTGAGATTATGTGGCTTGTTGAGTAGGGATTCTCAGATTGTGTTAGGAAATGGTGGGCTGCTAAACTTGGTAGGGGATGGATGGGTTTTCAATTAACTCCAAGGATGAAAATAGCGGTAGCGGCGGGCATAGCGGCCTTCTCCCCGCTACGTAGCGGAGTAGCGGTGCGATTTGAAAAAATCGTAAAAAAAAATCTGAAAATTTTTGTAGAAAATCTAGAATATTGGAAAATGAGAGAATTTTTTTTTTCTGTTTTTTTTTTTTTTTTTTTGCAAAAGTAACTGAGGTAAGGGGGCATAGCGGTCCCCTCATTGTATGAGGCAAGGATAAAAATAGCGGTAGCGGCGGGCGTAGTGGCCTGCCGCCAAACTGCTACGAAGCGGGCGATACGTAGTATAGCGGGGATACGTAGCGGCATAGTGGTGTGATTTGAAAAAATCGCCAAAAAAAATTGAAAAAATTCCAGAAAATCCAGAAAATTGTAAAATGAAAGAAAATGTGGTTCTTTTGCAAAAGTAAGAAAAGGGGGCGTAGCGGTGCCCTCAATACATGAGGTCCTGTATCGCCGTATAAATAGAAAATAATAGTAATGATTTGTTTTTTCACATGTATTCATGTTTCTTAGTCATGCTAACTTAAAAAGTAATTGAAAGCTCATAAAAAAAAAAAAAAAAAAAAAAAAAAAAAGACTAGAACATGAAATAAAGGCATAAGAATTAAGAAGACTTAAGAGTTAGAGTTAGGTTATTACTCAATACTCATTAGTGAACATTGAACAATCAAATATCAATACTTCAATATTTAAGGTTCAAATTCCATCAAGTAAATGAACTATGAAGTGATCAACATTCAACACCAATTTAGAAATGACAAAGAATAGAGAGTTAGTGAAGGAAATAAGAATACCTTAATCACCACCAAAAGGAATGTCTACCAAGATTCAAGGGGCTATGGTTATCCTCATCCCCATCATTGTTGTCATTTCTATTGGCACCATATTGAATTTGATATTGATGGGCATTGGGATCCACAAATCCAAAGAAGGAAGCCGCACCTGCATCATCAAAATTTGGAGGAGGTGGAGGTGGATATCTACCATATTGCATTTCACCATAGTCACCATATGAGTAGGACGCCGAAGTTGAAAACTGTTCTTCTCCTTGTTGTACTTGACCATATGGAAAATAGTCAAAATATTGTGACGGTCCTTGTCCACTGTAACTAGGGTTCCACGAATCAGTCCATGATGCCGCTTGTTGTCCTCCAATATCTCCACCCATATGTCCTTGCTCATTACTACCTCCAGCCCCAGGTGGTGAATCTCTTCGACGCCGTTGATAACCACGGCTTGGATCAAATCTTTCAGATGGAGGTTGTCAATCCTGGGCCTCCAGGCCCAATATAGCAGGCCCATTTATATACTAGTTAGTTGTTAGCTATTGGTATGGATCTAAACCCAAGTGTAATTAATGGATAAGCATTGTTAGAATGTAATTAGGGATTAAACCCTTTTAAATATAGATCTCTGTCGACCATGCAAGGTATGACATTTATCTCCACTTTATCTCTCTCTCTCTCTCATGTCTGTATCACTTCTCTTTACAATGACAGAGGTAACTCCTGTACTTCCTTTACAGGAACGACATCGTCTTCATCGTGTTGATAGTATTCACTGGTACCACCTGTCCTACTGTCTGCTCCTACATCTCCTCCACCATGGCTACTCGAAGAGACAGTGGTGGTACTAGCTTTCTCAGAGCCAGGTTCTTTCCCACTCCTCCTAGTCCTACTGGTACCTTCTCCCTGAGGTGGCTGACCTTCTGCAGGTGCCCGTTCCTCACCCACATCCTCATCTATCAACTCTTGAACCGTTTCTTGAAACCCTGGATCTGAATCTAGCACTGGATCCTCTATTTCGACTAGCCATGGGAGTAAGGGATCGTCCTCTCTGAATATGTGATCCAAATTAATAGGACAATAAGTAGGATCATCCCTTGCCCTTCTCTCCCTAACTCTGTTTCTCAACTTCAGATTGTAATCACAATATACAAGCTTGTTGAATTTCTGCATGGTAAGCCGATTCTTGGCCTTCGTGTGGATCAAATAGAAAGTGCTCCAATTTCTTTTACAGTTGGAAGATGTTGTAGTTTGACTAAGGATGCGAACAGCCGCGCTCCTTAGATGTGGAACACTCTCCAAAATTCATCCACCAATCAGTTGAAATGCAAAAAATAAAGAAAATTAGATATTCGTAACTCTCAAGTCCTCCTAATCAATTAAGATAAATAAATCAAGATTCAGTACTATTGGGTGGGGTCTTTTGTTCATAGTCATACCAGGTGGCATCCTTCCAATCGATCGTATCACAAGAGGGTCAACAAAGGTTCCTTTCCTTTGTCAGCTAAGAAGCACGGACACGGACACGGGACACGGACACGATACGACACGGACACGCTGACACGACATTTCTCAAAAAAATAGGACACGAACACGTTAGGGACACGTTAATAATTAATAATAATAATAATATATCTAATCATATACTAAAAAATACTATTTCCACAGCCAAGTAATATTTCCCCCTCCTTCATTAATTTTCTCAAACTTGGTTACATATTTCCACATAGGCTTATTTATATCTTCTTCATTGGAGGGGTGTGAACTCATATTCCTAAATTCCAAATTTTCATGCAAAGGTGAAGAAGCAGAGCTGATAAATAAAAAAAAAAAAAATTGATATAAAGAACATATTTGATATATAAACAGCAAAAATAGATTTGCTAGATTCATGTAAACAGCAAAAACCCATCGCCCGGCCTCCTCAGGGCAGCAGAAGGATGGTCCCTTTGCTTTTAAGTTATGAACTTTTACAAAAAGCCCCCCTTGCTCTTCTTTTTTTACTCTAATAATTTTATTTTTTTTTCCAATTAAAAGAGGCAAACGTGTCCGACACGTGTCCGGAACGTGTCCCCAGCGTGTCCGAAATATAAAACATTAAAAAATAAACAGGACACTCTTTATAGCGTGTCCGACACGTGTCGGAGAGTGTCCGGAGAATGTCGGTGTCCGACACGTGTCGGACACCGACACTCTGGCCCCGGAGAGGTGTCCGTGCTTCCTATCCTTTGTGTATACATAGAAATCTACAATGTGAAAATTAGATATAAGTCAGTAAACCCATACAGCTTGTATGGCAATTGGCACTTGGCAGCATAATTAAATTCTCATAAGTAACCACCCACTCACCTCTTGTATTGCATCAATTTGATCATCTTCATTTAACAATCTCTTCAATACCTCCCGTAATCCTACCCGCAAGTCCGTATCTATTGCTTCGGTTTGTAGTTCGACATTGCGGTAATAGAATTTGGGATTCAAAAAATAACCTACATTATAAATATGTAGAATGTACTGTGAGCAAACAAGATAATAAATACATTAGTTAGGAAAACAAAAGAGTATCAAATTCAAAGATATATATATTAATTACCTGCAGCATGCAATGGATGGTGTAACTGATCGTTCCAGCGGGCATCAATAATCTTTATATATTTATCGTGATATCTAACATTTCCCATAATGGAACGTTTTGCCCAATCCATTGCTTCATAGATAACGCCCATTGTCGGCTTGTCATCACCATCTACAAGCCGAAACACTTTAACTAAAGGCTCAAAAACCTTTAATATCTTCTTCACTTTCTTCCAAAATTTATTGTCCCTCATCAGCTTTGGGACTTCAAACCCCGGACCAGTAGTTGCATTGCCCCATTTCGAACGAAGCCATTCTTCTGATGCAAACATCTGCATGAGCTCCGTTCTAAATCTTACAAGGCTTTCCATAGCCAGAAAATGGGTTGCAAACCTTGTTAATCCTGGACGCAGCAAGGCATGGTTATTTGTGTATCTTTTCATCGAACTTAACACCCAGGAATGATTATATATAAATCTTGTAATTCCTCTACATGGCTTGATCAATGAAGCTACTTTTGTCTTCCTTCCAATCTCTTCCAAGATGAGATCTATGTAGTGTGCTGCACATGGGGTCCAGAATAAATGGGTCCTTTTCTCCATTAATTGTAAACCTGCTGCCTTGAAATTGGCGCCATTATCTGTAACAATCTGTACAATATACTCCTCTCCCACACTCTCTACAACTTTATCCGTAAGAGAGTATATATATATGTGGCTGTCCGTCTATGTTCACTTGCATCAATGGACTTCACAAAGACGGTCCCAGCGACTGAATACACCAAAAATTTTATTAATTGTGTTTGGGTGCCGCTGGTCCACCCGTCACACATGATGGTAACACCATTCTGTTGCCACATGGGCTTAAACGTTTCCACCCAAGCCTTTATTTCTGTATATTCTTCTTCAAGATATTTAGTGCCCACATCATATGCGGAGGGCGCCTGTATACCCCGCCTAGCCTCGGCGGCAACATCAAGAATAGTCTGGAAATATGGGAAATCTACTGCTGTAGGTGGTATGTTCTTGTGAATTAGCCATTTTGCTGTAGCTTTGGCCAATCTATCTCTTGCAGCCTTCATTACCCCTTTCATAACACTAGATATTTTTGGTTGTTTAGTTCCCTCTTTTCTATGTGCTAGAGGATCAATAGGGGGAGGAACTGCTCTTCCTGTAGAGAGAATTTCTACATCCACATCCCGTTCCCGGGTGCTTAATGCCCTACGCATGGATCCTGCAATGCCCTTACCCCTGCTTGGCACAGTAGTAGATGAGCCCCCTGCATCATAATATCTGCTTCCAGCGAATGCACGGCGTTCATGTTCTTCTTGTTGAGTCATCAAAGACTCTCGGCGTGCAGCCTCCATTTGTGCATCTTCCTCCTCATCAAAGTATTCATCTCCAAATACATTGTAACGGGCATCATCAACATCTTGCCGTTTCTTTTCTTTTCTCTACTTTTCTAGCTTTATTTTGGCCAACCAAAGCTTTCATTTGTTCCCTGACTTCTCTTGGTACTTCGGTACAGCCAGCAACATTACCAGAAATGTGGCCTAAGTGGTGCTTGAATCTTGTAATGCCCCCATTAGTCACTTTCCCACAAAAGTTGCATTTGATTTTCAACCTATTATTCCAATTGCCTCACCAAAGCTCCATGCGGGATCAATATCACGAGGCATTTTAACTTATCAATTGGCAAAGATAGATAGACTGAATAACTGGCTCTGGCTATAAATATGAACAAGTAGTATGTTAAAAATTAAAAAACAAAGAAACATGTTAGAGGAAACATATATATAACGCTTAGGAATCATTCTCTTGACATTTAATTGGTATTTCATTACTTAAAGTATCAATTTTCTCAATGAAAAAATAAATCTGAAAATAAAAAATAGAGGAAAGTCAACAAAAATTTCAAAATGTGATGGATTGATCTATGGGAAACATAGATCTATCATTTACAAGCAATTTCCAAGTGGTTTCATGGGTTGTCCATGAGTATTGAATTTTTTTTTCAAAAAATAAATAAATCCGAAAATACAAAATAGAGAAAAATCAACAAAATTTCAAAATGTGATGGATTGATCTATGGGAAACATAGATCTATCATTTACAAGCAATTTCCAAGTGGTTTCATGGGTTGTCCATGAGTATTGAATTTTTTTTTTCAAAAAATAAATAAATCCGAAAATAAAAAATAGAGAAAAATCAATAAAATTTCAAAATGTGATGGATTGATCTATGGGAAACATAGATCTATCATTTACAAGCAATTTCCAAGTGGTTTCATGGGTTGTCCATGAGTATTGAAATTTTTTTTTTTTCAAAAAATAAATAAATCCGAAAATAAAAAATAGAGAAAAATCAACAAAATTTCAAAATGTGATGGATTGATCTATGGGAAACATAGATCTATCATTTACAAGCAATTTCCAAGTGGTTTCATGGGTTGTCCATAAGTATTGAAATTTTTTTTTTCAAAAAATAAATAAATCCGAAAATAAAAAATAGAGAAATCAACAAAAATTCAAAATATGATGGATTGATCTATGGGAAACATAGATCTATCATTTACAAGCAATTTCCGAGTGGTTTCATAGGTTGTCCATGAGTATTGAAATTGTTTTTTTCAAAAAATAAATAAATCCGAAAATAAAAAATAGAGAAAAATCAACAAAATTTCAAAATGTGATGGATTGATCTATGGGAAACATAGATCTATCATTTACAAGCAATTTCCAAGTGGTTTCATGGGTTGTCCATGAGTATTGAAATTTTTTTTTTTAAAAAAAATAAAGAAATCCGAAAATAAAAAATAGAGAAAAATCAACAAAATTTCAAAATGTGATGGATTGATCTATGGGAAACATAGATCTATCATTTACAAGCAATTTCCAAGTGGTTTCATGGGTTGTCCATAAGTATTGAAATTTTTTTTTCAAAAAATAAATAAATCCGAAAATAAAAAATAGAGAAATCAACAAAAATTCAAAATATGATGGATTGATCTATGGGAAACATAGATCTATCATTTACAAGCAATTTCCGAGTGGTTTCATAGGTTGTCCATGAGTATTGAAATTGTTTTTTTCAAAAAATAAATAAATCCGAAAATAAAAAATAGAGAAAAATCAACAAAATTTCAAAATGTGATGGATTGATCTATGGGAAACATAGATCTATCATTTACAAGCAATTTCCAAGTGGTTTCATGGGTTGTCCATGAGTATTGAAATTTTTTTTTTTAAAAAAAATAAAGAAATCCGAAAATAAAAAATAGAGAAAAATCAACAAAATTTCAAAATGTGATGGATTGATCTATGGGAAACATAGATCTATCATTTACAAGCAATTTCCAAGTGGTTTCATGGGTTGATCATGAGTATTGATTTTTTTTTTTCAAAAAATAAATAAATCCGAAAAACAAAAAGGAGAAAAATCAAATAAAAATAAAAATATGTGTGCATGATGAAAGGGAAACATGGATCTCATCATATTACAGGACAATGAAGCTTTTTATAGTACTTAGGTGATCTCAAAAGTTAAAAGATTAGAAAAAAAATCCAAAAGAATAACATACCTAAAATAGATGGAATGGAAGCTTGGGCTTGGATCTTGTATTTCTTTCCTTGGAATTTGATGTTGCATCTTGTATGTTACTGACTTACTTAGTTACTTGTAATGTCTTGTTACTCGTGTAGTTGAAAATGGGTTGAAACTTGAAATTTTGGAGTTTGGAGGCAACCACAACAGTGATCTTATGTCTTACAAATGTTAGGGCTGGCTGGAATGAAGTGGTTGGGGGGGGGGGTGCCTTTGTAAAGGGCATGCAATGTAGCGGCCGCTAAATTGATGTAGCGGTGTGATACATTCGTATCGCCGCTATTTTCAATTCCGCCACGCCCGATATTTAGTGTAGCGGCTGATATTTTCATCCTTAGTATGAGGTCTTGTATATCTGTGAAATCTTGAGAAGAACTCTCCATATCCACTATAATTAGGCGAGATCGTGTGCCTTTTGGTGTTCTTTTAAACATAAAAGGATAGAAGAGTTGCATAAAAATGTTATTTGGGGAGAAAAAGAAAAGAAATAAGCGTCATTATACTGTAATAATATGAAGAGCAAAACGAGAGAGAAGTTTGGATGAAAAGTGATACCTCATCGATTGTCTATTTATAATTACAATATACCTTAATCAAGGGCCCTAATCAATACAATCATAATAATGGAAATCAATCTCCTAATCTATACAAGGAAGTAAATAAAAGAGAAGTAAGCAATATAATCTAAGAAGATCCCACACGTGGGATTTATATTACAGTTATGTACAACCCCATGATGGACTGGGCCTAGTGGGACTGGGCCACACTATCTTCTACACTCCCCCTCAAATTTATGTGGTAATGCAGAAAACAGCAATTTGCCAGTGAGATCATGATGGCGCGGTTTGGGAAGTGCTTTGGTGAAGATATCCGCCAACTGGTCATGAGTAGAGACATGATGCAAGGTTATCTTTTCAGTGACAATATGCTGACGGATGAAATGACAATCAATCTCAATGTGCTTCGTCCGTTCATGAAAGACTGGATTATTAGCAATTCTGGTAGCACTGGTATTGTCCCCATGAAGAGGTGTAGAACCACGAAGAATGACACCAAATTCACATAGAAGACGGCGGAGCCAAATGATTTCAGCACTTGCGGACGACATTGCCCGATATTCGGCCTTAGCTGAAGACTTGGACACAGTGGTTTGCTTCTTGCACTTCCACGAAATCAGAGAGTCGCCAAGAAACATACACCAGCCAGTAGTAGATCGCCGAGAATCAGGACAACCAGCCCAGTCAGCGTCTGCATACGCTGATAATCTCATAGAAGAATCAGAAGGATAGAAGAGACCATGAGTAAGAGTGCCTTTAACATAGCGGAGTATGTGCAAAGCAGCAGTAAGGTGGGGTTTGTGAGGATTGCTCACAAATTGGCTAACTGTATGAACTGCATGAGAAATATCAGGTCGAGTCATAGTTAAGTAGAGCAAACTACCAACTATCTGCCGAAAATTAGAGGGATCATCCAAGGGAGGACCATCCTCCGTACTAAGTTTGCTATTTAATTCCATCGGCGTATCAAAAGTATGAGCATCATCAAGTCTTGCTGAGGTGATCAAATCAGTAGCATATTTACGCTGATGGACCCGAATTCCTGATTTGGTACGCGAAAACTCAAGCCCCAGAAAGTAAGTGAGAGGACCAAGATCCTTCATTCTGAAGTGACGAGTGAGATGGTGCTTAAGATCCGTAATGCCGGAAATATCATTACCACCGATAATCATATCATCAACATAGACTAAAAGGAATGTATAACCCTTCGGTGTCCATCTAAGAAAGAGTGAACTGTCCGAATGACCCTGATGAAACCCAGCTTGAAGAATTGCTGCCCGGAACTTATCAAACCAAGCCCTGGGAGCCTGCTTAAGTCCATAAAGAGATTTTTGCAACTTGCAAACATGCTGAGGACACGCATATCCCGGAGGAGGTTTTAAGTAGACAGTCTCTTTCAAATCGCCATGAAGAAAATCATTTTTGACGTCCATTTGCCATAGGGGCCAGTTGCGAGCTGCAGCAACACAAAGAAGAGTTCGAACGGTGGTCATTTTAGCCACTGGTGCAAATGTCTCCTCATAGTCAATGCCATACTCCTGCTTGTAACCCTGCGCTACCAATCTGGCTTTGTAGCGATCAAGACTCCCATCAGAGTTAACTTTTACAGAGTAGATCCATTTACTGCCAATCACAGAGGCTCGTTCAGGAGTCGGTACCAAGTCCCATGTGTTGTTTGCTTCAAGAGCAAGCAACTCCTCAGTCATAGCATCCTGCTAGTATGTAATCTTCGAAGCATGTGAATAAGAGGTTGGTATAGGAGCACTATCCAAAGAAGTGAAAAGGGCAGGAAAGCCATATCGGTCAGGAGCAACAGAAGGACGACTAGAGCGTCGCAAAGATATGACACTGTCAGTAGAGGAAGTATTAATACCCGAGGTGCAGTAGGCAGCATTGGGGTATGATCAGGAGAAGGAGGCCCACAGAAGGAATTGTATTACGCTGGACATAGAAATTGGTAATAGGTGGTGGAGAAGTAGTCGCAGGGAATTGTGGTAGATAAGACACGGCAATAGGATGAGTATCCAAACGCAAAGAGAAGAAAGGAATGTGTTCCAAGAAGATCACATTACGAGATATTCGCATGCGTTTCTCAAAGTGATCATAACATAGAAATCCCTTGTGTTCAGTACTGTAGCCTAGGAAGATACATTTTGCAGCTTGTGGTGACAGCTTAGTGCGCTCTGTAGGTGGAAGATGGACAAAGCACACGCAACCAAAAACACGTAAGTGAGAATATGAAGGAGTATGACCAAAGAGAGCTTCATAAGGAGTAGTCTTTCCTAGAACAGAGCTAGGATGACGATTGAGGAGATACACAGCAGTCCGTGCAACATCACACTAAAAATTTGGAGGAGCTAAGGATGCAAGTAGGAGAGTACGAACAATTTCAAGAATATGCCTGTTCTTCCTCTCCGCAACACCATTTTGCTGTGGAGTATGTGGGTAGGATTTTTGGTGAAGAATGCCTTTATCAGAAAGAAAGGCAGAAAAATCATGGGACATGTATTCTCCACCGGAGTCAGACCGAAGAATTTTTATATCTTTCTTAAATTGTGTGTGAACCATATTGTAAAACTTTTGGAAAAGAGAAAATACTTCAGATTTGAAGCGCATGAAGTAAATCCAAGTGAATCGAGAATGATCATCAATAAATGTCACATAATACTTAAACCCTGTCCTACTCAATGTGGGTGCAATACCCCAAACATCAGTGTGAATAATATCAAAAGATGATAATGCACGAGAACGATGAATAGGAAATGGCAAAATATGACTCTTACTCAAGCAACATGTTTCACACTTTGATTGAAGGAAAGAAGACATCATTTTATTATCAATAGTGGGTTCTAAACAACCAATTTTAAACAAAGAAAGTAAATAATTATTGTTCACATGACCAAGACGACTATGCCACATAGTCCACATTTTATTGAAATTAGGAGAAGAAGAAGAAAAGAGAGAACGATGTCCAATGTCCAGCAAAAACAATCGACCATGTTTATTCCCCGTCGCGATCACCTTCCCAGTTTGCCGCCCCTGTATGACACAACCAGTGGAAGAAAAGTTAATATGGTACCCATCATCAATAAGTTGCCCGACAGAAAGTAAATTGGCTGATAATTTGGGAACAAAGTAGACATTGGAAAGGTGGAGGGACTGGCCAGAGACACTAGATAAAGTAATGGTACCAATTCCAGAAATGATTAATTGGTCTCCATTAGCAGTGGTGATTTTGTCTTTGCCAAGGTAAGGGTGAGAGGCTGTAAAGCTACTTTCCACAGAAGTCATGTGGTTTGATGCTCCTGAATCTAGAAACTAGGTAGATGGGGTGATGGATGTTAAAGGGTAAACTTGTATGATATTTGGCCCAACCCACTTGTATGATATTAGGCCCAGCCCAAGTGTAAATAGGAGACCTAGTCATAATGTGTACAGCAAAGATAGATTATATATAGCACGATAGATTCATTGTCTTTCCATTCTTAGAGATCTAATTGATCTAATTAGGTTTTAATTCCTTGTTTTGTAGCCTAATCTTAGGCATTGTAAAGTCTACTTAAAGAACAGAAATCCAAGATAGATGATCGAATGTGAGGTTTTCACATAACTCTCTCTCTTTCGTTCTGGAATATGCTTCTGAATATCACTATAAAATGACATGGTATCAGAGCACAGGTTCTAGGAAATCTTCTTCCTTCTTCATTCTGAGAGACTTCTAAAAGCTTGAGTTTAGGTTCTTCTCTTCTCTCTGCGTGGGATATCTCTGATCAAAGTGGCCCACCTCTGATCAAATTACTTGTACCCAACAATCAGCATAATGATGATCGACTATTCTTCAAAGGATTTTTGAAGATTTTTCTGGATTTTTTTCTTCATCGGATCAGGTGCTATTTACTCCTTCCTCTGGCATTTTTGACGTTTTTTTTCTCCCAAAGATTTCATCTCAGCCGTCCAATTTTGTGGATATTTCTCCAAATCCAATCAAACTTGGACTAGAGGACACATTTTTGATCTCCTCCAGGATAATGTCCTCTGATCTGTGATTGGATCACGTTGTGGGGCCCACGCATCTCTCCTGCTCTGGATCTCAAGGACGTCTGGCTTCTTTATTTTTTTGTTTGCAGCCAATTTTGCTACATCCTTCTTTGTGTTCTCTTACCTACTACCACTGCTTTCTTTTAGTACAATCATCTCAGTTATTTTGCTCTTCTGTGATTGTTTGGTGCTACACTACTTTGGTTATTTTGGTTAATTTTTGCACTCTCTGGTGGCTGTTTGTGTGTCTTCAAGTTGTTTTTCTTCTGCTGGTAGTAGGATTCCTGAATATATCTGCATTAATAGTTATGGAGACAGGAGATATTAAGTTGATCAAGTTTAATGGTAAAAACTATACCACTTGGGCTTTTCAATTTCAAATTTACCTTAAGGGTAAAGAACTCTGGGGTCATATTGATGATTCAGATCCACCACCTACTGATGACAAGCTCTTAACTAAATGGGAGGTTAAAGATTGGCAGATCATGACCTGGATATTGGGGTCCGTCGATGCACAGTTTATCCTGAACCTTCGCCCATACAAGACTGCCAAAGAAATGTGGCTTTATTTAAAGAAGATATATTTGCAGGAAAATTCTGCTCGCAGGTTTCATTTAGAACATGAAATCTCGCAGTTTGTTCAAGGGACCTTGTCGATACAGGATTACTACTCTCAGTTTACAAGTCTGTGGACTGATTACGCTGAGCTTATTTATGCTGACCTCCCTGCTGCCTCCTTAGCCTCTATTCAAGAGATCCATCAGACGAGTCAGCGGGATCAGTTTCTGATGAAGTTACGGCCACAATTTGAAACTGTCCGGTCCAACTTAATGAGCAGGGTGCCATCCCCCTCACTCGAATCATGTCTGGGCGAACTTCTTAGAGAGGAACAACGCTTGGTAACTCAGACGGCGCTTACACAGAATGCTCCTCAGGCTGTTCCTATCGATGTTGCTTATGTTGCCAGGGGTAAACCTCAAGGTCGGGACATGAGCAAGGTCAAATGTTTTTGCTGCCACAAACTCGAACATGTTTCCACTCAGTGCGACCAGAAGTTTTGTTCCTACTGCAAAACCAAAGGTCATGTTCTTCCGGAATGCCGGACGCGACCTCAGAATCGAGCACAGCAACAGAGAGCCTACTCTGCTCATCTTCCTGACGCTTCTTCACCAGTCATGCCTGCACCACCTGCTGCTACTTCTTCTTCTTCCCTCACTCCGGAAATGGTCCAGCAAATGATCATAAATGCTTTCTCTGCACTTGGCCTATCAGGTAATCCAAAATCTTCAGTATCCACCTGGTATATTGATTCAGGGGCCTCCAATCACCTGACACACTCTCCTGCCAATATGACTCATATTAAGAAGTATGATGGAGACCTCTGTATCAATACTGCTGATGGTGGTAGTATTCCCATTTCTGCTGTTGGACAGATTCCTCACTCCTTACCCTTGCATAATGTTTTCCTTTCCCCTCGCTTAACCACAAATTTGTTATCAGTTGGTCAACTTGTTGATAGTAATTGCTCCATCTTGTTTTCTCGCTCTGGTTGTGTTGTGCAGGATCAAGTATCGGGGAAGGTGCTAGCGAAGGGCCCTAAGCAGGGACGACTGTTTCCCCTCCAGATTTCGTCAAAAGAAAAGCTCCCTTCGGAGTCTGCTTTGTTTTCCCATTTTAGTCATAATAAATGCCAGCTGTGGCATAATCGTTTAGGACATCCTAATTCCAAAACTTTGATGTTTATATTAAATTCTGGTTTAATTAATGATAATAAAGTTTCTTTTAGGGATGTTTCTTTTAATTGTGATAGCTGCAAGATGGGGAAAGGGAAAACCCTTCCTTTTCCTCTTCATGATTCTCTAGCAATGAAATGTTTTGATATTGTTCATAGTGATGTGTGGGGTATTGCACCCGTTCTTTCTCATTCTCATTATAAATACTTTGTTACATTCATTGATGATTATAGTCGTTTTACTTGGATTTATTTTTTGCATGCTAAGTCTGATGTTTTCTCGGTTTTTAAAGTTTTCTTGTCTTATGTTGAGAATCAATTTTCCACTGCCATTAAAACTCTTAGGTTTGATTCGGGGGGGGGGGGCGGGGGCGTATATTTCTACGGACTTTCAAACATTTTTGCAATCCAAAGGCATTATCTCCCAGCGATCTTGCCCTTACACCCCCCAACAAAATGGTGTGTCTGAACGCAAAAACCGACATCTATTGGATATTGCTCATTCACTTTTGTTAACATCTTCTGTTCCAACTAGGTTTTGGCCCGAAGCCCTCTCAACCGCTGTGCATGTCATAAATCGCCTACCTTCATCTAGATTAAACAACCAGACACCATTTTTTAGACTTTTTCAAAAGAATCCACTCTATGATCATCTTCGTCCTTTGGGTGTGTTTGTTTTGTTCTTCTTCCTCCCACTGAGCGCACTAAGTTAACAGCTCAATCCTCCATCTGTGCCTTTCTTGGTTATGCTCTTAATCAAAAAGGCTATCTATGTTATGATTCTAAAGCCAAAAGAATTCGAGTGTCTCGAAATGTCGTGTTTTTTGAAAATCAATATTTCTTTCAAAGGCATGGTGATTCGAATGACTCTGTCTCGTTCTCTTTTTTACCATCATTTTCAGATACAATGCCTCCACTTGTTACTCGTTTTAAGCCAGATTTTGTGTATAAACGACGGAATGTTACAGGTGATCTTGCCTCTGGGTCTCTCGCTACGCCTACCCTGACTGCTCCTGCTCCTGCACTTGATCCACCTCCGGAGCCTCCTGCTTCTGATCATGCACCTAATCCACCTCCGGAGCCTCTTACTCTTCGCCGATCCATTCGCCACATAAAGCCACCTGATCGATATGGCTTTACTCATGCTTCATTACTAACCACCTTGTCTTCTATTTCTATTCCTAACTCGTACTCTCAGGCAGTGCAGCATGATTGTTGGAAACAGGCTATGCAGGAAGAACTTACTGCTCTTCAAACAAATCATAAATGGGACATTGTTACCTGTCCTTCCTCTGTCAAACCCATTGGATGCAAATGGGTACACTCGGTGAAATTAAAGTCTGATGGATCCTTGGATCGCTACAAAGCTCGTCAAGTTGCTCTTGGAAACAGGCAGGAGTATGGTATCGACTATGAGGAGACTTTTGCTCCCGTGGCCAAAATGACAACTGTACGTACAGTTCTTGCAATAGTTGCCTCTCAGTCATGGCCCCTATATCAGATGGATGTGAAGAATGCTTTTCTTCATGGGGATCTGAAAGAGGAAGTCTACATGCGTCTCCCTAATGGACTTCCTTCTTCTTCCAAGACCGATGTTGCTCGGTTACGGCGCTCATTATATGGCCTTAAACAGGCACCCAGAGCCTGGTTCGACAAGTTCCGAACCACTCTCCTTCAGCTTTCTTTCATACAGAGCCCGTATGATCCTTCGATGTTCACACTTCATTCATCCAGAGGATCCACAATTCTCCTTGTGTATGTCGATGATATCATTATTACTGGCCCTAACAGTGATATGATTCGACAGATACAGGCCTCTCTGCAAGATAAGTTCCATATGAAGGATTTGGGACCTTTGAATTATTTCTTGGGTTTGGAAGTTCATCAATCAAAGAAAGGCTTGTTTCTTCATCAGCACAAATATGCTACTGACCTAGTGGATCTCGCCGATCTCGGTGCTTCTACCCCAGTCGACACACCGTTGGAAGTAAATGCCAAGCTTCATCAACAAGACGGCGATCTCCTTTCTGATCCTACATTCTATCGTCGTTTGGTTGGTAGCCTTGTCTATCTAACCATTACTTGACCAGATCTCTCTTATGCTGTTAATCTGGTAAGTCAGTTTATGACAGCCCCACGGCATCATCATTTGGCAGCAGTCAAACGGATTATTCAATATATCCTTGGTACCTCTACCCGCGGCTTATTCTTTCCAGTTGGCACACCACTTACACTCACTGCTTATTCTGATGCGGATTGGGCTGGCTGTCCGGACACACGTCGCTCTACTACAGGATGGTGTGTTTACTTGGGAGAAGCTTTGGTTTCCTGGAAATGTAAAAAACAAGATAGAGTCTCCAAATCTTCCACGGAATCCGAATACCGAGCCATGTCTTCCGCTTGTTCTGAGATCCTATGGCTACGTGGGTTGCTTTCCGAGCTTGGATTCTCCCAGACTCAACCGACGACTCTTCATGCTGACAACACAAGTGCCATTCGAATCACTGAAAATCCTGTATTTCATGAGCGAACCAAGCATATTGAAGTGGACTGTCACTTCATTCGGGACGAGTATGATCGCAAAATCATTACTCTTCCCCATATTTCCACTGAGTTCCAGCTTGCTGATATCTTCACCAAGGGTCTTCCTTGACCACGGCATGAATTCCTGGTTCGCAAATTGTTGCTGGTTGATTCACCGCATCAATTTGAGGGGGGGGGGGGGGTGTTAAAGGGTAAACTTGTATGATATTTGGCCCAACCCACTTGTATGATATTAGGCCCAACCCACTTGTATGATATTAGGCCCAGCCCAAGTGTAAATAGGAGACCTAGTCATAATGTGTACAGCAAAGATAGATTATATACAGCACGATAGATTCATTGTCTTTCCATTCTTAGAGATCTAATTGATCTAATTAGGTTTTAATTCCTTGTTTTGTAGCCTAATCTTAGGCATTGTAAAGTCTACTTAAAGAACAGAAATCCAAGATGATAGATGATCGAATGTGAGGTTTTCACATAACTCTCTCTTTCGTTCTGGCATATGCTTCTGAATATCACTATAAAATGACAATGGAGGAAGACAGAGAGATTGAAGAATGAAAAGCAGGAAATGCTAGAGGAGAATGAGTTTGGTACCGACCACCATTAAAGCCTATAGATGCATATGCAGAGGTCACCGTGTTTTGATCAGTTCTTGAATCTGGGCTGGAGTCATGGAGACAGCCCCGGAAGAAGTGCTTTCCATATCAGGGAGAGGTGCTTGAACTTGGAACGCAGCTGGAGCATTTTATCTAGGCACAGTGGAAGGATTTTGCTTCTGCTGGGGCTCATTCTTTCTCTGTAAGGTGCGACAATCATCAATAAGATGACCAGAGCGTTTGCAATATCTGCAAACCATTTTCTTTCGACAGTTCTTGGCTATATGACCAAATCCTTTGCATTCATAACATTGAGTAGGCTTCTGATTGGGGGCTGCCAGGAGAGCCGAATCAGCCGAGAGGAGCTAGGAAGGCCTTTGGTTCTTCAAGAATGGCACGCTGAGAGTTGAGGCGAAGTTCTTCGCGAAGGACTTCTTGGAAGCATGTATCCAGGTTTGCAGAGACCTCTCTATTCATGAGAGCAGACCGAACAGATTAGAATTCGGGTCGGAGATTCATCAGGAACTGGCTGATGTGGGTTTCCTCTTGTAATTTAAGAGCCTCCGAGAGAAACCCAGCAGACACAGTCTGAATAATCATAGCATCCCTCTCAGTCCATAAAGTGAGAAATCCATTGAAGTATGCCTGTACAGATTTATCACCTTGACTGAATTTTGCAATTTCATTATCTAATTGAAATTTGCGAGCTTTATTTGTTTGATGATAAATATTCTTGAGATGTCCCCACATATCAGATGCGGCAGTATATACTTGAAGAGCAATGGCAAGAGAAGGATCAATGGAGTTAAGAATCCAAGTTATGACCTTAGCATTTTCCTTAGACCAGGTGGGTAATGCTTTTGTGTCAGTTGTATTTGTAGTGGGTTTAGTTATTGATCCATCAAGATAATCAAACAAGCCTTGTCCTTCTACAAAATTCTTTAGATGAAATGACCAGGCCATATAATTAGTCCCATTGAATTTAACAGGAATAACATCATACTTGTTCATAGGAGAAAGGAAGCAACAGTACTAACAGCAACAAAGAGCAACCAAGGACAGCAAACAATAACAGCAACAACAAATATGCACACAGCAGCAATGCCAGCAGCAAGTAGTACCAAAAAAATCAAAGAACCAGCGAAGCAGAAGGCAGCTAACAAGAGGAAGTCTGCTTAAAATAGCAGAGGATGTGTCTGATAAGCAATCCAGCAACAGACAGCACAAACAGTGCAAATAAAGCACCCAAGCGACCTTGAATTTGGAGGCAGGAACTGTGCGTGGGCCCCACAAAATGATCTAATCACAGATCAGGATAGAATCTCTGGAAGGAGTCCAAAAGTACTTCCTCTAGTGCAAGGGTGATGAGGATTGGATACAGATCCACAAATCTGGACGGCTGTGATAAAATCTATTTGATACAGGAATATCAAAATCGACAGAGGAAGAAGGGGATGAAACCTACCTCAAATGGTGAGAAAAAAATCCATAAAAGTCCTTAGAATTCTCCTTAATAACTGGCGATTCCAACTATATAGGCTGCTTGGTGATCCAAAGTTGATCAGTGGTGGGCCACAGTTGATCAGAGTCACGTCAGTGGTCCTATTCAGCAGCAATAGTAGCAGAAAAGAAGAGAGGATGATGCACGCCAATAAGAGGAGGAGAGATTCAATACAGGATGAGAGATTGATCACAACCTAGCTCTCTGATACCATGTAATAATATGAAGAGCAAAACGAGAGAGAAGTTTGGATGAAAAGTAATACCTCAATGGGTGATCGATTGTCTATTTATAATTACAATATACCTTAATCAAGGGCCCTAATCAATACAATCAGAATAATGGAAATCAATCTCCTAATCTATACAAGGTAGTAAATAAAAGAGAAGTAAGCAATATAATCTAAGAAGATCCCACACGTGGGATTTATATTACAGTTATGTACAACCCCATGATGGACTGGGCCTAGTGGGACTGGGCCACACTATCTTCTACATATACATTTTGAAATTTTTTGAAAAGCAGGAAAATTTCACACCCTGTAAGGGCCCAGTAGCGGGCGTAGCGGACCGTAGCGGCCGCTACGGATGTGAACGGCGTTAAATGCCATTTACGCCCGATATACGTAGCGGCCGCTATTTTAATCTATGATTAGCTCAGTATTTGAAATTCTCCAAGAAGAAAATGGAAAATTGGAAAAAGGAGACTTTTGGAAGTATGGTAGAAAATAAGATTTGTTTGCTTGATGATATTTAGAGTATTGATGGGAAGGAGGAATCTGGTTCTATTAATGCGGAAGATAAGGAAAGAAGAAAGTCTCTTTATGACCAATTTCATAGTTTGGTTGTTCAAGAAGAGCTTAAATGGAAGCAGCGGTCAAGATGTAAATGGCTGGGGGCGGGGGACTGGAACACAAAATACTTCCATGGTATAGCCAGTGCCCGTCAGCATGTCAACCGGATAACTGCTATTGCTGCCAGAGGTAAGGTTTGGGAGCAGAAAGAAGACATTGAGAAGGAGATTATTCTGTTTCTCTAGCAATTGTATAAAGGTGACAATAGGTTAATGCCTACAATGGATGGGATTCTTTTTAAGATGTTGTCTTCATCTCATGAAAGGACTTTAGAAGAGCGGTTTTCTAAAGAGGAGATTAGAGTTGCAGTTTTAGATCTTGGTGGTGACCGAGCTCCCGACCCTGACGGTTTTCCCATTATCTTCTTCCAACATTTCTGGGACATGCTTGAAGATGATTCGATTGTCTTAAACGAGTTTTATGAAAATGGGGTTCTAGTGAGGAAGTTGGGAGCTTCTTTTATTGCGTTGATCCCCAAAAGGCATGGTGCCCTCTTGATAAAGGATTTTCGTCCCATAAGCCTAATTGGAAGTATGTATAAGATACCAGCAAAAGTTTTGATAAATCGTCTGAGGAAGGTTCTCCTTGATATTATATTGGATATCCAATCAGCCCTTGTTGATGGTCGTCAGATTCTTGAGAGTGTTATTGTGGCTCATGAGAGTGTTGATTCAAGGAATCGGCGGTGTCGACCTGGTTTGATTTGTAAACTAGATTTTGAAAAGGCTTATAATATGGTAGATTAGGTTTTTCTGCAATAATGGGGTTTGGTCATAGATGGTGTAAGTGGATAAATAGTTGTGTTTCTTCGGCTCAGTTTTCTATTTTGGTGAATGGTTTTTCAAAAGGATTTTTTACAAGCTCCAAGGGTTTACGTCAAGGTGACCCCTTATCTCCTATGCTTTTTGTCATAGTGGTGGAGGCATTGCATGCTTTATTGGAGAGAGCTAATCAATTGCGGCTTATTACTCAGTTTACTTGTGCGGCTGATGTGGATGAGGTAACCCATTTATAGTTTGCAGATGCAACCTTTTCAGGCATGGAGAGCTCCAACTAGGGTTCCCAGGGGTAAGGAATTGTGGAGATTTACATTCCTTTCAGCGTTTGACATTCCTTGTAGGTCTTTGGACAATCGGGAAGGAGAGGAATTCCAAGTGCTTTGAGGAGGTTGGGAACAATGATAGCTCTTTGGTGGAGAAAACCAAGTTCTTGGTCATGCATTGGGTGTCCATCAATTCGTCTTTTAAGGGCTACTCTACTGAGCAGATAATGATGCATTGGAAGGAGTTGGAATTTTCCCTTGCAGGGCCAACTTAGTTTGGTTTAGGGGTTTTTCCTGTTTCTTTTATGGTTTTCCTGTTCTCCTGCTTTTGCTTGTCAGTATATTTCTCGTGTACTGCTTATTTCTATTAATGAAAGTATCCATTAAAGTTTTTTTCTAGATGATACTGTTATATTTTGTGATGCTAACTTGGCAGAGGTGGAAAATTTGAAGAGCATATTGAAGTGGTTTGAATTGCTTTCGGGTTTAAAGATAAATTATGGCAAGTGTGAACTTGTGGGTATTTGCTCGGAAAAGAGTCATCTGGAATCATTGGTTACAACTGTTGGTTGCAAAGTTGGGGAGTTTCCAACGAAGTATTTGGGGCTGCCTTTGAGTTTGGGTATGCTGATGAAATCCATATGGGATCTAGTGGCGGAGCGCATAGAGTGAAGATTGAGTTCTTGGAAGAGTAGGTATTTAGGTTTTGGAGGTCGTCTTACTCATTAAATCTGTTTTGGCAAGTATTCCGATTTACTTTTTATCCTATTTCAGATGACCTAAAAGTGATGTAGAATTGAGAAATTTCAGTGTGATTTTCTTTGGAATGACACAATAGAGAAAACAAAATATCATTTGGTGAGGTGAAATATTGTTTTGTAAGCCAATTGCCCAAGGTGGTCTGGGTGTTCGTTCCATTGACAAGGTTAATCTTGCTTTGTTGGGGAAGTGGTTGTGGAGACTGGCGGAGAGTGGTTCTGATTTGTGGAGGACTATTTTGCTCAAGAAGTATAAGATAGATATGGAAGGTTCGTGTGTTCCAGGGCAAGATTACAAGGCTTCAGACATATGGAAGTCTATTTTATCTGTGAAGGATGAATTTGATAAGTGGATTAGGTATAAAGCTCATAATGGTCTTTGGATCAGATTTTGGCATGATGAGTGGTGTCGGCAGGGGGCTTTGCATCAACAATTTCCAAATCTCTATTCTCTTGATAGACGCCTTCAGGCATTTGTAGCTGAAAATTTTACTTTCATAAGAGGATCTATTATTTGGGACTTATGTCTTTGAAGGAACTTGATGGACAATGAAATAGTAGATCTTTCTATTTTGCTTGGTTTACTGAACAAGGTCTATTTATCAGTGGGTAAAAGAGATGTTCAGTTGTGGAAACCTGATGCTAAAGGTAACTTTATAGTGAAGTCTTTTTATAATGTTCTGATTGATAGTTCTAATGGTGGTGGAGTTGGTCTTTGGCGGAGATTTTGGGATCCTTATATCCCGCCTGGAGTTTTGGTTTCTTGCTGGCTGATTAGGAAATAAAAAATCCTGACAATAGATAACTTGAGACGAAAAAATCATTTTTTTGTTAATGGCTGCCCTATGTGTTTGAGGGATGAAGAAACGGTGCATCATTTGTTCATTCATTGTAACTTTCCTCACAATGTTTGGATGACTCTTTTTGCTCGATTCGGGATTTTTTGGGTGATGCCTTGGTTAGTGGAAGATTTATTTTAGCAACGGTACTTCAAGTGTCGGTTTGTTCATGGTAGAATTTTATGAAAGTTCTTGTTATATGCATTTTTGTGGAAGGTTTGGTTGGAAATTCAAGAAAAACAGTAGAACAGTGGAAGACATTATAGAGATTGTCAACACTGTTTCAGAATGGGCGATTATGACTGATGCGTATCATGGAATTTTTTTGGATGACCTTAGTTGGACATGGGATGCTGTTTTAAAAGGGGGATGGCTTGTTAATTTGTCTCATCAGATCAGTTGGGATGCCTCCACCTAGTGGCATTCTAAAGCTTAATTTTGATGGGAGCTTTCACATATCATCTAGGTGAGGTGGTATGGGGGGTGTTATAAGGGACCATTCTGGTAATATTGTTAGGAGTTTTTCTGGGCCTGTGGAAGCCTCAAATGCTAATGAAGCTGAAATGTTTTCTATGTTGGTTTTTGGGAATTATTAAAGTTGGGCGGTTATTTCTCTCTTATTGAATGAGATTCTTTTTCAGCTATTCAATGAGGAACAGGTAAGACCATGTATCCTTGGAGATTGGCAGATTGGGTGGAAGAGGTGCTGGATATTTCCGATTAGCTTCATGCTTCGTGCATCACATTCTTAGAGAGACTGATGTGATAGCTGATGGTTTTTCTAAGGAAGGGAACTTCCTTATGCCAGGAGTATAGAGTAGTTCAAAGATATCATAGGGGATTCTGTTGCTACGCAGGAGATGATTTGTCTAGACAGCGATCGACTTTGTTGATCCAATGTCAATGCAAACTTTATTTTATCATATTGTGTAGCCTGCTTGCTTACTGTAATGTTATTTGAGATTTTTGAAGCAAAATTTAAGATACCATTGCTACATTGATCAACATGCATACTTTGAAAGTAAATTAGTAAATAAGTTCATCCATAATCCATTAAAAGTAGATCCGAATCCACAATGTCATGTCAATAGTGCATCCACAACATAGATCGTCCACAAAAAAAAAAATACATAATTCATCCGCCAACCACAAAAAAAAAAAAAAAAAAAAAAAAAAAAAAAAAAAAAAAAAAAAAAAAAAACATAAAACATGACTATGGTCCCTGTAAACGACACCTGTGTGTAATCGGCAAGTCTTCTATAGTCTTGAGTGTAGTCTGTAACGCCCGGTAATATAGGTTAGCTGGCTGTCCAGGTTGCACAATCGTGGCACGAAGATGGTTCACAACTCGGTGGACCTGCTTCAGCAGAACAAGATACGAATTTAGCAAATGGGTAAGGCATGCAGATACTATCAAGTTTAATTTTTCAAATTAACTAATCTCACCGTCGTGGGGGTAGGGTCACCGGTGCCCTGGTGGGGTTTATAATGTGAATGACGATTTGGGTTTTGAACACCTATATGCGAAAACCTCTGAAACCACTGAAGGTAATTTGGGGCACAATCCCATGCATGCGTCACTCAACTCCCGTGGTGCTTTGGGGATGATATATGGTCACCCCACATAATCTAGAACTGGTCCAGGAATTTGTAGGAGACCCTATACCTAGCAGCAGTCGCTCCCCGAGATGCATGAACAGGGGCATACGGTGGAGGTGGGATGCTCTGCACGTGTCCAAATTGACTAATAACCCTTTGTGGATGATAGGGCTCTATGACATCCATCGATCTCAAGCATCCACACAAAAATGATATTTGGTGGAATGGATGATGAGCCCTCACACTAGCTTAGGGGTCCCAAGATACCTGTGAATAAAAAATAGAACAATATATTAATAATAATGACTTCAATATAATACTAACAATTAGATAGGTGTGTCTAATCACCTCACTCGGATGGATATTGTTCAGCCTCTCTCACATCAATTGTATACGCTCCATAGTGTTGCCCAAACTGTTGGAAGGATACCATCTGCGTGCTAGTGGCTCGCTTGGAGTATATCCTATCTGTTATTGGGGACGAGCAAAGGGGAAGTGCTCGTACACCCAGGCCTTTGTACACAAAATATATGGATTAACAAGTTTGTAATATACCAAAAGTGTTATATATATATATATATGCGTGAGATACCCACAGTAGCGTGAGATATCCGGTAATCTGTCGGACACCTATTATCGTCGCAAAGCCCAATTGGCGATGTAGATATGCCAACACAGCAGCCCCCCATGCATGATGTCTAATTTGTCCAAAGTCCATCAATAACTCTAGGTAGAAGATGGGGACTCTCGTCGCGGACTTATCAATGATGAGTGTACAACCTAACAAATACAATAGGTAGCCTCTGGCAGCGTACTCTATCCCCCGTGTAGACGACTGAGGAGTCACATTGCTGCACATCTATTTGATCCATGGCATTCTCACCACCCCACCACAGGCCAAGGACAACTTTGCATTGGCAGACCCTCTATCCATGCTCCAGCAATGATATCTGATCAGTAAAAGACATCTGAGTCTGTGCGTGGACGGGTGTACCCACGATTGGAATGCCAAGAATAGCAGTGACGTCATCTAATGTGATCATCATCTCACCAAATGGTAGGTGAAAAGTGTTAGTCTCGGGCTGCCATCTCTCTATAAATGCCGACACCAAAGCCCAGTCAATATAGCGGTAAGATAAGTGCCTCCTCAATGGTGCCAAGCCAGACTCCTCTACAATCGCATGAAGTCTAGGAACATGATTATATTCCCCCAGCCACGGTAAATACGACGATCTCAACTTAGGCCAATGATTTATACACTTAAAAGGCTCACGATCCTGCACATTGTAAGAAAACATAATAAAATTGGATTCTAACAATTCCATTGAGAGAAACGAATAATTAACACATTGTCATAATGAATGTCATACCTCCCCTGTCCATATCGACATAGCTTTGTGCATCCTAAAACTGACAAGGACAGAGAGATCCTTTGGACCACCCGGAATAGGAACTGCCTGACGATCCTCGGCCACCCTCTCCTCTGGAATGAACGGCTGTGCTTGCTCATTATTAATATCATCATTTGTAGTCTCCTGAGAGGCTACATCCTCCTCTGACTCCTCTATCGAATCCGGGAGTGGATCATGTTGCGCCTTGCATCTCTGCTCTGACTCCGTTGGCCTATGACGCTCTAAGGTGGATGAGCTCACAACACCAACCCGCGAGGTCAATGAACTACTAATAGCACCTATGCGCCCTGACGTCGAAGAACTACCATGTCGAACTCGTCTTGGTGGCATGTCCTGAAATATGTACATCTTTCATTTTAGCAATACGTAAACAAGCTGATTGATTGCAAATTTAACTAATAGCGGACATACCTGCACAGAATCTTTGGGAATTGCAAATCTGAAACTGCATGAATTTCATTAGACGTTCATATCTCCAACTGCACGGTTTTCATTTGCCGTGCATATTTTTGAAACTGCATGGTTTTCATTATCCGTGGATTTCACATATGCACGTCTGTAAAAAGCCGTGCATTTCATATACGGACGGATGCGAAGCGCCGTGCATATGGAAATATGCACAATTTTCATAGTCCGAGCAAAAAAGTGTTGCACGTCTACGAGTCGCCGTGCACGTTTGAATGTGCACGGATCTACGTATAAGTGCATCACGCGGACAATATTTTTTTTTTTTTTTTTGGGCTCTGTTTGTGATTTCCATTCTCCTCTCTCCCATCCCTTCAATTCAATGATGTTTTCCTCCCAATTGCAACCCACACTCCATTCCATTCACATAGATTACAACCTTTCCTAAATATGTTTATTTAGTTGGAAAAAAATTAACATAAAGGAAAAAACAAAATTGGAAGAAGTTGAAGATGAAGAGTTTACCTCTGGGGGAGAAGATAAACGGTGATGAAGCTTCGTTTTCCGAAGGAGAAAGACGATGAAGAAGATGGAATACCGGCTTTTGTTTTTGAGATGAAGAACCGTGGCTACCGTTTTTTGAGTAGAGGAGAAAAGGAGAAAGAAAGAAGAGGAGAAGGGGGCAGTTGTGGAAATTCTCGTGGGTGGGCTCAGGAAAAATGAATAGTTTATATTTTGAATGTGGTGAGCTCAGAATGTGGGTGGGCTCAACAACTTACGTGGATGCATTTAGAATTTCCCGTAGAGTCCTTGTCCTTCTCCAACTGGACATAGAGTCCTACCTAATTACCTCATACACACGTCACTCCTATTTTGAGTTGATATACAACTCTTTCTTCATGCAAACTCACATGTGGCCCTCTTTTAATCCCATAATGTATTTAAAATAAACATGGGTCTAAGGGTCCTTCCTGGGCCCTAATAATAATTGTTTCCATCTTAGAAACCCACATGATATAGGGTATTACACGCAAGCCTCCCATACAAGCCACAAGCATCCCCTTCTAGTTTGAAGAGATGTGGACTACTCACCCATCCTTCCTGATTGTGGTGGAGCAAAGTTGGGCTATTCCCTGTCCGGGGAACCCTCAATATATTTTGGCCCCAAAACTAAAGAGATTAAAGATCTTCTTATAGTCCTAGAACAAAGCTGAGTTAGACCATTTGAAGAACAACATTTCTGTTGCTGGAAGCCGTGTTTTCTCAGTGCCAAGCTGAATTCGATCTTTCCCTTTCTGATTCTCTCTTATCAGAGCTCAATTCTGCAAAAGTTTTGTCACAACCCAAATTCTAGGGCCCTGTCGGATATCCGGATCGTGATAACTTGACAACATATACCATACATTTATCAAATAGTTCTAGCAAGAGGGTAGGCATTTAATTCAATCCTTAATTCCAATTAAATTATGAAAAGTCAGAAAAACAAATAATCTATGCATAATAAAAATCCTTATGCCCTGACTGAGTCAATAATGTATTTAAGATATTAAATAAGTTCCCTAAAACAAAAGCTAATCTCTTTGACAATTATTTAAATGTTTCTCGTTCTCTCCCTTCAGTCACGCATGATAAAATCTACGTGCTGAACGCCATCTTGTTCTAGCCCACTCGCAATAAGATTACCTGAAGGGTGTAACACATCATTAGTATTACTGGTGAATGAATTTTCCGAATTACACAAATAGCATAAAACATAATATCACATGATCAACATATTTGAATCAATATAACAAATACCATCAAAAGTACATCCATACACATATTCGTGCCCATGCACATTACCTCGCCTCAAAGGCCCATCGTATACATGTATACCGGTCATCATGACCCTGTCTTATCAGACACGTCCATTAAGGACCAGCCAACTCAATGGCCACTCACGTCCATTAAGGACCAGCCGTTAACAACGGCCCGGACACTAAGTCCAACATCCCACGTCTGGGACCCAATGCATAATCTCATAATCACATAGTAATCATAATTCAATATTATTAAGAACTTATATAATCAGTAGTGTGGATCCGACCTCTACACAATTTCTTGGTTGCTGCCCCACTTCTATTCATAATTGATGTTGATTGATATAGGGTGGCCCACACTATATTATAAACTCTACACAATATTAATCACAATGCTCAAAATTTAATCACAGTCAATTAATTATAATCACAAATCTTCCATTTATCGAAGGAAGTCAGTTTAGTATTCTACACAAGGTCGAGGTCTATCTCAATTACTAGACCCTTTCCAGACTCTTCTTACTTTACAGGAACACAAAATGAGCGACAAGACATGCCTGCACCTCTTAACATAAAATTCCAATGGCTCCCACTAGATCAATCCATGATCAAACCTAAAGGCCAAGGTCGCCCAGGAGTAAGCTTTACTCCTAATGGATTGGATTCTTCATCAAATTCCTCCTGATGGCCCACATAACACAATATAGTCTGCTCTTGATTATAAAAACCAATTCTGCCTGTTATTTTGCTATCCACTGTGTGTACGGTCAGATGGGGCCCACTCCCTAGTGGTCCACCACCACAAGGATCGCCCATGAGTCCCGTTTTAGCTGGGTGGTTTTGATCTTTGATCAGGTCCCCGGATGGGCCCCACAGTTCATGTCGACACTTTGACCGAATTCCCATTACTTTCACGCCTGGGTTCTTTAATTCTGTTGGAAAGTGGAACCCAATGGTTCAAAATCCAGATGTCCCACTACAGTCGGGTCGACCATGGGTCCCCTACAAGATGTGGGGTCCTCATCTTTGATCAGGTCAAACAGTGGGTCCCAGTACCTCTGTTGACCTTCATCCCTGTTTCCATCCAATTCACGCCAGAATCTTGGAAAAATTAAATGGATGGTGGCCTAAACGAAATCCAATCCTTATAAGACCAACACCTCCAGGGTCGACCAGGAGTGCCTATCAGATCTCTGGACCTGATCTGTGATCAGGTGGGCCATGGGGTCCCACAGTTTTCCAATATCAAAATACTACTTAACAACTCTCTGTTTTCCATCAGATTTTCAAATCTGTTTCATATTCCTACATCCAAATCTACTAGCACCATTCCCTTACCTATTTACATAAAATTCAACAGATCTTGGAATACAGAATATACATAACATATGATCCAACAAATCTTAATATCGAGTACTCATGACATACGATTTTTTAACCAGCAGATCTTCTCATCACAGAATATCCAAATCACATCACAAATATCAATCATCTTAATTGATCAACTAGTTAACTAGAAAGATCCACTCACCTTTGATAAACTATAGTCGCCTTTGCAATATGTGGACACGAATAGGACATCAATTGGCCTTCCTCTCCTTCCCCTAAATTGCAACCCACAAGACTTTTCTCTCACAATTTCTCCGAGGATGATGAATAGGATACCATTGTAGTGGTCGTTGGTTATTCATATATATATATATATATAAAGGGGAGATGGAATTCTAGTCATCTTAAACTTCCTATATAGAGTTGTTATACAACTCCATTCCTTTCTAAACCCAATCACATGGAATACTACCAAGTTAATAATAAGCAACACTTCTAATTCCATAATAAGAACTTAACTAAGATACTACCCGGGCCAGACTAATCCTGGGCCCAGGTAACTCAGGATATTACAAGTTTCCCTTCATAATTGGCTTAAAGCAAAAGGGAATTCCCTGGAAGTAGAAATCCAGATCTAATTGGCTTTAGGCAGGTACAGAAACACTTGTTTTTCCATCTTTCTGCAAAGAAGAGTGGGTTCCTTCAATGGGATAGACAAAACTGATATGGATGGCATTCTTCTTGAAGATTCAGATTTGGTAAAAATTAAGGAAGCTGAATTCTTTGCAAATCAGTTCAAGGCTCTTTCGGAAGTGGCAGTAGAACATCTCTTCAATATTACTGAAGATCAAAACCAAGCTCTTGCAAAAAGTGCCAGATGACCTGGAAACTCGAAATGCTATCTTCTCCCTTCAGAGTCTAGTTGCCTGGGCCTGGATGGATTCTGCATTCTTCTCTCTCTCTTGGGATATTGTTGGTCATGATGTTTGTGCTGCTGTTGGACACTTTTTCACCTCTAGTCGTCTCCTTCGTTCCACAAACACATATTTCCTGGCCTTAATTCCAAAGTCCACCTCACCCTCAAGTATCTCTAATTTTCACCCCATCAGTTTGCTGAATTTCTCTTATAAAAGTATTTCCAAAATCATGGCTGTGAGACTATCATTAATTATCCCCCCATATCATCTCTCATCACCAGGCTGCTTTTGTTAAGGGTCGTTCTATCCACCAACATTCTGCTTTGGCTCATGAACTTTTTCTAACACTTCGTTTTAAAATTAGGGTGGGTCCGTTTGTATGAAAATGGACATCTCTAAAGCCTTTGATAGGTTGCAATGGACTTTCTGTAATATGATGTGAAGAAAGGAGAGGAAGAAGAAGAGAAACTGTGGGAGAAGGTCGTGCCTACACAGAGCATCGACAGTTATATTTATATTGATATTATGCCTTAATCAAGACTCTAATTAAGTAAAGATTACAAATTAGATACAAATCAGAATAATAAAAGAATGGAAAGAATAAATCATAGCCTATACAGATTTGAGTATATCTCACGTGTGGGCTTTGTACACAGGCTGGGCCTGCTATCTTCTACACTCCCCCTCAAATTGATGTGGTAAGATTGAAAACATCAATTTGCGAGTTAGTTCATGATGACGCTGTTTGGGAAGTGCTTTGGTGAAGATATCTGCCAACTGGTTAAAAGAAGAAACATGAGGTAGAGTTATATTCTCAGTAACAACATGTTGACGGATGAAGTGACAGTCAATCTCAATGTGCTTTGTTCTTTCATGGAAGACCGGGTTGTTGGCAATTCTGGTAGCACTGGTATTGTCCCCATGGAGAGGTATGGAACTACTAACAAGAACACCCAATTCACATAGAAGTTGGCGGAGCCAGATAATTTCAGCACTGGCGGAGGACATCGCCTGATATTCTGCCTCAGCAGAAGACTTTGAGACAGTGGTTTGCTTCTTGTACGTCCATGAAATCAGAGATTTTCCAAGAAACATACACCATCCAGTGGTAGACCTCTGAGAGTGCGGACAGCCAGCACAGTCAGCATCCGCATAAGCTAATAATTGTAGAGAAGTATCAGAAGGGAAGAAGAGACCATGATGAAGAGTTCCTTTACAATAGCGGAGGATGCATAACGCAACAGCAAGGTGTGGTTTGTGGGGATTGCTAACAAACTGACTTACCGTATGAACTGCATGAGAGATATCTGACCGAGTCATAGTTAAGTAAAGCAAACTACCTACTATCTGCCGGAAAATAGATGGATCATCTAGGGGAGTGCCATCATTAGAACTGATTTTGTTCAATTCCAGAGCCGTATCAAAAGTGTGAGCATCATCAAGCTTGGCTGACATGATCAAATCTGTCGCATATTTGCGCTGAAGGACCCTAATGTCTGATTTGTTACGCACAAACTCAAGCCCTAGAAAGTAGGTGAGAGGACCAAGATCCTTCATTCTGAAGTAGCGAGTAAGGTGGTGTTTCACATCCGTAATGCCGGCAGTATCATTTCCACTGATAATCATGTCATCAACATAGACCAAGAGGAATGTGTAGCCCTTCGATGTCCATCATAGGAAGAGGGAACTATCAGAGTGACTCTGACGAAATCCGGCTTGAAGGATTGCTGCCCGGAACTTATCAAACCAAGCTCGGGGAGCTTGTTTAAGTCCATAAAGAACTTTCCTCAATTTGCACACATGCTTTGGAGGACAAGCATATCCTGGTGGAGGTTTTAAATAAACAGTCTCATGCAAGTCCTCAGGTAGAAAAGCATTTTTTACGTCCATTTGCCATAAAGGCCAGTTGCGGGTTGCCGCAACACAAAGAAGAGTACGAACGGTGGTCATTTTCGCCACTGGTGCAAATGTTTCCTCATAGTCAAGTCCATATTCCTGCTTAGATCCCTGTGCAACCAATTTGGCTTTGTAGCGATCAAGACTCCCATGAGAGTGTACTTTGACGGAGTATATCCATTTGCTACCAATCACAGAGGCTCCATCCAGGGCCGGTACCAATTCCTATGTTTGGTTTGCTTCAAGAGCAACTAATTCCTCCGTCGTAGCATCCTGCTAGTAAGCAACCTTTGAGGCCGGTGAATATGAGGTGGGTATCGGAGTACTATCTAAGGAAGTAAGAAGAGCAGGAAATCCATAGCAGCTAGGGGCAACAGAAGGACGACTAGAGTGTCGCAGAGAAATGGTGCTATCAGAAGAAGTATCATTACCTGAAGACTCAGTAGGTGGCGCTGAGAGAGGATCGGGAGAGGGAGTCGCCAGAGGAAGGACCTTGTTCCGCCATACATAGACTTTGGGAAGAGGTGATGGAGAAGCAGATTCCGAGAATTGTGGTAGATAGGATACAACAATAGGATGACTATCCAAATGTAAAGAAAAGAAGGGAATATGTTTCAAGAAAATAACATTACGAGAGATGGGCATGTGTTTTTCTAATTGATCATAACACAAAAACCCTTTGTGTTCATTACTGTAACCCAAAAAGATGCATTTAGTAGCTTGTGGAGATAACTTTGTGCGCTCAGTAGGAGGAAGATGACCAAAACACAAGCAACCAAAAACATATAAGTGAGAGTATGAAGGAGTTTGACCAAAGAGAACTCCGTAAGGAGTAGTCTTGCCTAGAACAGTGCTAGGAAGACAATTGATAAGATACACAGCAGTCTGTGCAGCATCACACCAAAAATTGGGAGGGACTAAGGATGCAATCAACAAAGTACGAACAGTTTCAAGAATATGTTTATTCTTTCTTTCCGCAATCCCATTTTGTTGAGGAGTATGCGGACAAGATTTTGGTGAAGAATTCCTTTATCCGAAAGGAAGGCAGAGAATTCATGAGACATGTATTCTCCACCGGAATCTGTTCTAAGAATTTTGATTGCTTTCTGAAATTGGGTTTAGACCATGTTATGAAATTTTTGAAAAATGGAGAAGACTTCAGATTTCATGCGCATAAAGTAAATCCAAGTATGACGAGAATGGTCATCAATAAATGTCACATAGTATCGAAATCCTTTCCTACTCAAGGTAGAAGCAATTCCCCAAACATCTGAATGAATAATGTCAAATGATGCCAAAGCACGAGCATTATGAACAGGAAAAGGCAAAATATGACTTTTACTTAAGCAACAAGTTTCACACTTAGATTGAGATAAAGAAGACATCATTTTATTATCCATAGTAGAATCCAGACAACCAAATTTAAACAAGGAAAGTAAATGTGCATTGTTCACATGACCAAGACGTTTATGTCAAACAGTCCACAATTTATTGACATTAGAAGAAGAAGCAAAGAAGGAATGATGTCCAATGTCCAGCAAGAACAGGTGCCCGTGTATACACCCCGTTGCTTTCACCTTCCCAGTTTGTCGCCCTTGTATAACACAACCAGAGGAAGAAAAGTGAAAAAGATAGCCATCATCAATAAGTTGTCCTATAGAAAGAAGATTGGCTGATAATTTGGGAATAAAGTAAACATTGGGAAGGTTGATGGACTGGCCAGACACACTAGATAAAGTAATGGTACCAACTCCCGAAATGAGTAGTTGATCACCATTAGCAGTGGTTATTTTCTCTTTTCCAAGGTACGGGTGGGACTCTGTAAAGCTATGTTCTACAGATGTCATGTGATTGGAGGCTCTTGAATCTAAAAACCATGTAGAAGAGGTAATAGGAGAAGAAAGAGAGGCAGAGGAATGAAAAGCAGGAGATGCAATATGAGAATGAGTTTGATACCGACTGCCAGAGAAGCCCATAGACGCATATGCAGAGGTAACCGTGCTGTGGATTAGTTCTTGAATCTGAGCAGGAGTCATGGATACAACCCCAGATGAAGTGCTTTTTGCATCAAATGATGGTACTTGAGCCTGGAATGCGGAAGGCATATTATGTCGTGGCAGATTGGAGGGAGGCTTCTTAGGCTGTGTCTTATTCTTTCGTTGGAGATTGCGGCAATCATCAATAACATAACCAGACCTTTTGCAGTAGCGGCAATCCAACTTCTTACGGCAATTCTTGGCAACATGACCAAAGCCTTTGCATTCATAGCATTGAGTGAGCTTCGGATTGGGAGTTGCTAAAAGAGCAGAGTCAGTTGGAAGGGGTGCAAGGAAGGCCTTCGGTTCTTCAAGGATAGCCCGCTGGGAGGTGAGACGAAGTTTTTCGCGAAAGACTTCTTGAAAGCAGGTATCAAGATTAGCCGAGAGTTCTCTATTCATGAGAGCAGACCGAACCGATTCAAAGTTTGGTCGTAGATTCATAAGGAACTGGTTAATGTGAGTTTCCTCTTGGAGTTTAAGAGCCTCGGAGAGAAAGCCAGGAGAGACTGTTTGAATCAACATGGAATCCCGTTCTGTCCATAATGTGAGGAAGCCATTAAAGTATTCTTGCACAGATCTATCCCCTTGAGTAAATTTAGCAATTTCACTATCCAAGTGAATTTTCCGGGCTTTATTGGTTTGATGGTAGATTTTCTTGAGGTGAGCCCACATATCTGCAACAATAGCATAGGCTTGAAGAGCCATGGCAAGGGAGGAATCTATAGAGTTAAGAATCCACATAATCACTTTGGCATTTTCCTTGGACCAGGTGGCTATGGCTTTGGAGTCCGTGGTACTTGGAGTAGGAGGTTTGGTAACTGTTCCATCCAGATAACCAAATAGCCCCTGTCCTTCTATGAAGTTCTTTAGATGGAAGGACCAGGCTATATAATTTTGCCCATTAAACTTAACAGGAATAACGTCATACTTGTCCATGTTCTCAAAAGCAATAGAATGTGTCACAGAGAAGGATTTTCAGCAAATTAGTAGTGCTATGTGTCACTAACCACGTCAAAACAGTAATCCGACAGTAATAGAATTTGAAATCTGGTTCAGATTTGGTACTGGAGTAGGAAGATGTCCAACCAAAAACCAGACCCAAGTTATGCAAATAAACAAGGCGGGCGACCCCCTTTGTGGGCATGGATGAAAATAGTGGCCGCTCCGTAGCGTAGCGGCCGCTATATCGGCCGTAGCGGCCGCCACCGCTACGCTACGGCCGATTTATCGGCCGCCGCACCCGTAGCGGCCGCTACGTCCGCTACGGGGCCGCTACGGCCGCTACGGGGTGAGAAAATTCCTACTTTTCAAATTTTTTTAAAATGCATAATAAGACTCTTTTTTTTTTTCCTTCTCTCCAAATAACATTTCTACACAACTCTTCTACTCTTTTATGTTTAAAAGAACACCAAAAAGCACATTATCTTGCCGAATTACAGTCGATACAAAGAGTTATTCTCAATGATTCTTCTCTAAGTACATCCTATTAGACACCCCCTTTGGTAGATGTATTTTTTTCTCTAGGTACTCTTAAGTCTTGACTTCATGACATAGTTTTTTCTTTTATAAGCCTTTCATTAGTTTCTAAGGTAGCATAACGAAGGAACATGAACACATGTGAAAAAAAATGATCATTACTATTATTTTTCATTTAGACAGCGATATAGGACCTTATACGGTCAGGGGACCGCTACGCCCCCTTACCTTAGTTACTTTTGCAAAAAAAATACATTTTCTCTCATTTTCCAATATTCTAGATTTTCTAGAATGTTTTCATATTTTTTTGACGATTTTTCCAAATCGCACCGCTACGCCGCTACGTATCGCCGCTACGCTACGTATCGCCCGCTACGTAGCGTTTTGGCGGCAGGCCGCTACGCCCGCCGCTACCGCTATTTTCATCCTTGTTTGTGGGTGCTAGAGTGGACACGTGGGGCCCACAGAGTGATCAAAACTTT
Source organism: Camphora micrantha (assembly GCA_003546025.1). NCBI lineage: Eukaryota > Viridiplantae > Streptophyta > Magnoliopsida > Laurales > Lauraceae > Camphora > Camphora micrantha. Next base: position 4,135,583 of record QPKB01000012.1, on the reverse strand, counting down.
GATCAGGGAACACATACTTTTGTGTGATACTTCTGAGTAACTTTCAGATCATGCTGCATACTAATCTAATGAAAATCTGCAAGACGGGACAAATCTGATGAAAACTATCTTGAAAAACTAGGAAATCACAAGGAGTAGATGGCCTACCTCAGATGTGAAAAAAATTCTGAAAAAATAACCAGAATTCCTAGAAAATATGGACGACCCTTATGGTGGTGGTTGTCTTTGCTATCTGGATGATCTGATGATGGCCCACCTTGATCTCCACACTGCAGATTGTCAACACCGTGAAGAATGATGACACAGAGAAAGATGCTCTTTCTAGATCCTTGAGAAAGGATTGCAATTGAGAGATGGAGAGATCCCACATAGCTCTGATACCATGTAATGTGATGTGAAGAAAGGAGAGGAAGAAGAAGAGAAACTGTGGGAGATGGTCGTGCCTACACAGAGCATCGACAGTTCTATTTATATTGATATGATGCCTTAATCAAGGCTCTAATTAAGTAAAAATTACAAATTAGAAACAAATCAGAATAATAAAAGAATGGAAAGAATAAATCATATCCTATACAGATTTGAGTATATCCCACGTGTGGGCTTTGTACACGGGCTGGGCCTGCTGGGCCTGTTATCTTCTACACTTTCATCTTCTAAGCGCTCAAGTTCTCCAAATTCTCTGGCCTGTGGATCGGCTACATCAAGGAGTTGATATGCACAACGAGAGGTTCATTTCTCATCAATAGGAGCCCTTGCAGAATTTTTGCATCCACTAGTGGTTTGAGTTAGGGTGATGCTCTCTCTCCCTATCTCTTCATTCTAGCCGAGGAGATTCTTAGCCTCAACCTTCATACTCTTTGAAATAGAGTGGTTCAAAACTCAAATCTAGCCGATTTCTCCCATTCCATCATCCCCATTCCACCTCTTTTATGCAGATGACATAACGCTTTCCTTAAGGTGATGAAAAGAAGCTTATACATTGTTAAGTCCCTCTTGGAGCACTATCAAGCCACTGCTGGTCAAATTCTCAATCTCACTAAAAGTCAACTTTTCATTGGAAAATGTTGCCTAAGGATGTAGAGGATCAACAGATCCTTGTATTGAAGAAGAATAGGAGAGAAAAAAGATAAGTTATGGAATCTGTCATATCCCAAAGGGGGATCGACTGTTGCATTTTATAGACAAGCAATTGCTCATTACAGCCTATGATTGATCCTAATTACATGTCAATATAAGTAAAGAAGGAAAGAATATAAAGAGATTGATATTATACAACTGTACACTGTTGACTAAGTCTAAACAAGATCCCATGCGTGGGTTTGTCTCTTAGTCATGGGCCTGGGCCTTGAGAGATGGGCTTGCTTTTGTTTCTACACTCCCCCTCAAATTGATGCGGTGGTTTTCCAAGAAGCATCAATTTGGAAATAATGGAATCATGACGATCGCGGGGCAAGCCCTTGGTGAACACATCTGCCAGTTGTTCAGATGAGGAGATATAGGGTAGGCTGATATCTTCACAAACAAAGTGCTGACGGATAAAGTGACAGTCAATTTCAATGTGCTTAGTCCGTTCATGAAAAACAGTATTCTTTGCAATTTGAATAACACTTGTGTTATCTCCATACAGCGGTAGGGTCTTTGGTGAGGATGCCGAATTCCCGAAGAAGACGACGCAACCATATGACTTCGCTGCATGCAGAAGACATGGAACGATATTCGGCCTCGGCCGTTGATTTGGAAATTGTAACTTGCTTCTTGCTTTTCCAAGAGATAAGAGATGGGCCCAAGAACATGCACCATCCAGTCGTCGAGCGACGAGTGTCAGGACATCCAGCCCAATCGGCATCAGCATATGCTGTCAATTGTAATGAAGATGTGGAAGGGTAAAATAAACCACGATCCCGAGTACCTTTTACATATTTGAGAATTCGATAAACAGCTTGAAAATGTAGTTTATGAGGATGGCCCATAAACTGGCTAACAGTCTGTACAGCATGTGAGATATCAGGCCGCGTTATGGTTAAGTAGAGCAGGCTACCAACCAAACGACGAAATATGGTAGGATCTGTGAGAGGATGTCCATCTTCTTTGCTAAGCTTGGCATTAAGCTCGATGGGAGTGGGAAAAGTTTTGGAATCATCAAGTCGTGTAGAGTGAATCAGGTCATCAACATATTTGGATTGAGTGATTTGAATGCCAGCGTTGTTCCGTTGAACCTCCAGACCCATAAAGTAGGTTAAGGAACCAAGATCCTTCATTTTGAAATTACTCATGAGGTGAGTTTTAAGTTCAGTGATCCCATCATGATCATTCCCACTAATTATCATATCATCAACATAGATCAATAGAATTGTATAGCCACTAGAGGATCTCCGAATGAAGAGAGAGCTGTCATTGGAACTTTGATAGAAGCAGGCCTGAAGGATGGCAGAGCGAAACTTTTCAAACCACGCCCGAGGAGCTTGTTTGAGCCCATATAAGGACTTTGTCAACTTGCAGACATGATGTGGAGGGCAAGAATACCCTGGTGGCGGACGCATATACACAATTTCCTTGAGATCCCCATGTAAAAATGTGTTCTTGACATCCATCTGCTAAAGGGGCCAGTTGCGAGATGCGGCAACTGCAAGTAAACACCGAACTGTAGTCATTTTGGCAACTGGGGCAAAGGTTTCCTCATAGTCAATGCCGTACTCCTGCTTATAACCTTGGGCAACGAGGCGGGCTTTGTACCGATCAATACTGCCATCGGAGCGATGTTTAATGGAATAAACCCATTTGCTACTGATGATGGTTGTATTTTCTGGAAGAGGCACTAAGTCCCAAGTTTTGCTGACTTCGAGAGCAAGTAATTCATCTGTCATTGCATCTTGCCAACATGGTATATTAGCAGCCTGTTTATAAGAGGTAGGAATAGGAATGGGATCCAAAGAGGTAAGAAGTGCCGAAAAGCCATATCTATCAGGTGGAACCGAAGTATGACTAGAGCGTCGTAGAAAAGGTCCAGAAGTGTTACCTTCAGTAGTACCATTGCTTGTAGGAACCAGCTGGATAGGTGGATCTGAAGGAGGAGCAGTAGGAGGTAGTTGCCTTGAACGACGAGTATAAACCTGTGTAACTGGAGGAGGGGAAGTTACTGTAGGGGGGTTAGAGGATAAAAAATGAGGAAGGTAAGATACTTGGATATTAGAAGAACTTGGTGACTGTGAATAAAACGGAACATGTTCCAAGAAAACAACATTTCGAGAAATCCTCATTCGGCGTTCTTTGGAATCATAGCACTGAAAACCTTTGTGTTCATCACTGTAACCAAGAAACATGCATCGAGCGGCTTGTGGTGACAGTTTTGTACGCTCTAGAGAGGGGAGATGAACAAAATAGAGACAGCCAAAAATCCGCAAGTGTGAGTAAGAAGGTGGATGACCAAATAAGCACTCAAAAGGGGAAACTGTACCGAGGATAGAGCTAGGTAACCTGTTGATAATGTGAACAGCTGTATGAGCTGCTTCACACCAGAATCGAGGTGGAACAAGAGATTCCACGTGGAGAGTTCGAACAGTTTCTAGGAGATGACGATTCTTTCGTTCGGCCACTCCATTTTGTTGTGGTGTGTGGGGGCAAGATTTTTGATGAATAATTCCTTTTTCTGCGAGAAAGTTATTGAACTCAGTGGATGTATACTCTCCCCCTGAATCGGAACGTAGAATCTTTATGGATTTTTGAAATTGACTACTGACCATTTGATAGAATTTTTGGAACATGGAAAAAACTTCAGATTTAGATTTTAAAAAATAGATCCATGTAAAACGGCAATGATCATCTATAAAGGTAACATAATATTTATATCCAAGGCGACTCAAGTTAGGAGCAATCCCCCAAACATCTGTGTGAACTACATCAATTGTGTTAGCAGTACGTGAATAATGAATAGGGAATGGTAACACATGACTTTTGCTTAAACAACAAGATTCACATTTCGATTTTGAAAAATGAGAAACCATGGAACTAGACATTTTATTCAAATATCCAAGTTTAAACAAAGATGACAAATTTGCATTATTCAAATGACCAAGGCGTTTATGCCAAGTAGTCCACATATTATTTAAAAAACTGCTAGATGAGGTAAGAAAAGATTGTTGTCCCATGTCCAAGATAAATAGCCTGCCATGCTTACTCCCCATCCCGATCACCTTCCCAGTTTGCCGGTCCTGTATGACACAACCAGAAGGAGAGAAATTAACTAGATAACCAGATTCAACAAGTTGTCCAATGGAAATAAGATTTGCAGCTAAATTTGGGACAAAATAAACATGAGGCAAGGAAAGAGTACCAATGGTTATATTGCCAATACCAGAAATTGGTAATTGATCACCATTTGCGGTGGTGATGGAGTCATGACCATGGTAAGGTTTATGGTTGTGCAAATTTTGGACCACAGAAGTCATGTGGTTGGAGGCTCCTGAGTCTAGGAACCAGGAAGTGGGTGTGACAGAAAAAACCGGGGAGGTAGATGAATGAAATACAGGCAAAGCAATAGGAGAGGAAGACAGACCGTTAATACCCATAGAGGTAAATGTAGATGCTACAGATGAATTTATCAAGTCGCGAATTTGAGCTGTTGTCAATGTCATGGAACCAGTGTCAGGAGTGCCAGAAGAGGCTGAAGCAAGAGAAGTTGCATTCGTAGCCTGAAGAGCAGTAGTGCCGCGCATTTGAGGCTGATCAGGTTTCTTGTTAGGCCTTCTTGTGCAATTTGAGAGAACATGTCCATTACGTTTGCAATAATTGCAAAATAATTTCTGCCGGCAGTCCCGTGCAACATGTCCATACCTTTTACATTCAAAACACTGAGGTTTCTGACCACGAGCTGTTAGAAAGGTTGTCTCATCTATCTGAGATGATCCTGATTGTGCAAGGAAAACCTTTGATTCTTCAGGAAGGGAACAATGGGAAGAAAGACAAGTTTCTTCGCGAAGGACCTCTTGAACACATGTATCCAGATCAGGAGAGTTTTCCCGATTCATGAGGGCTGCTCGTACTGGTTCAAATTCGGCACGGAGATTCATCAGGAATTGACTGACATGAAGTTCTTCCTGAAGTTTGAGAGCCTGAGGAAGGAATGCCGCGGAGACAGACTGCAGCAGCATCTGGTCCCTTTCTGTCCATAGAGCTAGAAACCCATTGTAGTATTCCTGAACATTCTTGTCATTTTGGCAGTATTTGGCCAATTCTGTGTCAAGATGGAATTTGCGGGCTTTATTCTGCTGATGATATATTTTCTTCATATGTGTCCACATATCAGAAGCTTTTGTAAAAGCTTGTAGTGACATCATGAAGGAGGGATCAACGGAGTTGAGAATCCAGGTCACCACTTTAGCATTCTGTTGATTCCAAGTAGCAATTGTTTTATCTTCTGTGCCATTAGGATCAGCAACTGGTTTTACAGTTGTCCCATCTAAATACCCCAACATCCCTTGTCCTTCAATGAAGTTCTTAAGTTGAAATGCCCAAGACAGATAATTGGTACCATTAAATTTAACAGAAATAACATCAACCTTGTCCATTTGATTTAATAAGATGATTTCTAAGAATGGAGATGGGCAGCAGCACTGCTAAGAAGACAGTAAGCAATTAGCAATACAGAAGTGTTTTTCTCCACTAATCACACCAAGAGGGAGGATGAAACAGTGATCAGACAAGAAGCAATAGCCCAAAAAAAAATCTGAAATTTGGTGTAGATCTGTTGATGGATCAACAGAGGAGGCAACAGATGATGAAGACAACAGCTAGCAGTACACACAGTGCACAAATTCACCCCAGGCGACCTTGAATCTGTTGGCAGATGGTGTGCGTGGACCCCACAATCTGATCTATTCACAGATCAGATAGAAATTTCTGGAAGAAGTCCAAAAGTTTTATCTCTAGTCCAAGGTTGATGAAGATCGGAAACAGATCCACAAAATTGGACGGGTGTGATGAGAACTATCTGATGAAACAATATTAAAATCGACAGAGGAAGAAGGTGATAGAAACTACCTCAAATGGAGAAGAAAAAATCCACAAAAATCCTTAAAAAGATCCTGAGGACTGGTCGATCACAGCTGTGTAGTTCTCTTGGGTATATGAAGATGATCAGTGGTGGGCCACTGATTGATCAGACACTTCCAGATATGTTCTCACGTCAGAAATAAAATCCACGCCAGGGAGGCTCAGTGAACCAATGAGAGAAGAAGATTGATCAATGGTGATTGATCAATGATGATAGATTATAGCCTTGTGGTTCTGATACCATGTAGAGGATCAACAGATCCTTGTATTGAAGAAGAATAAGAGAGAAAGAAGATAAGTTATGGAATCTGTCATATCCCAAAGGGGGATCGACGGTTGCATTTTATAGACAAGCAATTGCTCATTACAGCCTATGATTGATCCTAATTACATGTCAATATAAGTAAAGAAGGAAAGAATATAAAGAGATTGATATTATACAACTGTACACTGTTGACTAAGTCTAAACAAGATCCCATGCGTGGGTTTGTCTCTTAGTCATGGGCCTGGGCCTTGAGAGATGGGCTTGCTTCTCTTTCTACAAAGGAAACATCACTCAATTACCAACCTGCTTGGCATGTCCCCAACCTTTCCTCTTTCCACTTATTTGGGCGTTCTCTTCTTCTTTGGCACCCCCAAGCATGCCTCCTTTTTGATGATGAAGAACAAGATTTAATTAGTTTTGTAAGAGGCTTGAGACTAAATTTAGAGAAGAGAATGAATGATTGTATGGCCATTCAGGCATATTTGGAAGCAATTCGTGTTGAACGCATGCTAAAACGGTCTCCTCTGGAAAAAGTCACGCCTTGAGACGAAAGGTCATCACCATTAACGGCAGATCATGTTGACCTTGTGACACCATATTATGGAACCATTTGCATTTGACCTTGTGATGATCACCCTCAACCATCTCTCCATGTACCCATCCAGGATCAGTTTCTTTTTCTTTCTTTTTGGGTGCCATTGAGATCTACTAAGTGGCTGTAATGTGCACAATCATGTTTGATGAAGACAACAAAATGTCAACATAAGTAAAAAATGAAAAAAATGACAACATAATAAAAAAAAACACATTTTTTTAACCAAGCATGAGTTGAAATATCATCAAGAAGCATAATACACATGCAACATCTATTCTAAACAATTTAAGAAGGTATAAATTGTAAAAACAGATTATTAATAAATTTTTTAAATAGAAAAAGGCGTAGAAATTATTATTTTTGCACATACATGCATATATCTAGGGCTTAGAACCATAGATCCATGTGATTCACACCCAAAATATTAATCTCATACAAGAAACATAAGTAAAAAATGAAAAAAAAAAAAAATCGATTTTCATATTATTTATTATAAAAAATGACAACATAATCAAAGAAAACACATTTTTTTAACCAAGCATGAGTTGAAATGTCATCAAGAAGCAAAATACACGTGTAATAATCTATTCTAAACAATTTAAGAAGGTATAAATTGAAAAAACAGATTATTAATAATTTTTTTAAATAGAAAAAGGTGAAGAAATTACTATTTTTGCACATGCATGCATAGATCTAGGGTTAGAACCATAGATCCATGTGATTCACACCGAAAATATGAATCTCATGCAAAAAACATAAGTAAAAAATGAAAAAAAAAATTCGATTTTCATATTTTTTAGAAAAAGGACCCAAAAGTAAGAAAATTTCATTTTTTCAACAAATAATGGATGGAAAAATCATCTTCAAGCAAAACATAGATCCTAACATCTTTCCTAAACCATCTATGCATATGGATACACGAAATCATACCTCAAAATACCCAAATGAAAAGGCCTTCTTTTATGTGAATGGTAGAATCAAACTTTGGTGAGCAAAATCTCTCAAAAGAGATGGATTTGAGGCACAATCTTGCAAGAAATATGTTTTGCGGGCTCAAATACACCTTCTCCTAGCAGCTCCAGCAAGAAAAATGGGCAAAAAAGAAGCCCTCATCACTTATGTAGTCGTCCAAGTCCGTCACTGTGCGGACTCAGCTGAGTCCCAAAGGACTTGCCCGAGTCCTTGAAAAGCGCTACCGATTCGCTACAACCTAACTCGCTTATGGCCAAGTCCGAGTCGACTCGGCCTATTTTTTAAACCAACTCTAGGCGGTAAAAAGTTCAGGGAAGCCATAGTGGTCAGAAGATTTAGAAATACGGGTGGAACGTCTTGCAGGTTGTAGCTTAGGAGAAGCATTACCTGGTGATGAATGAAGAGGATCCGATGGTGGTGACTGATCAAGAGCAAGTGCAACAGTGGGTTGAGGCTTCCCATCGAACATTGACCTTAGTAATGGGAGGGGACAATGGAATGGGAAAATGTGGAAGATAATATATTTGGGGTGAACACTTGATCAAAGTGAATAGAAAGGAATATGTTTAACAAATATGATTCTGAGAAATACGAGTGCTGCTAGCTATTGGATCATAGCTCAAGAAACCCTTGTATCATCACTATACCCCAAAAGCATATATGGCATCCTGAGGCGATAGTTTGGTTCTTTCAAGAGAGGGAAGATGCACAAAAGCGGAGACAACAAAAAATGCACAAGTGAGAATAAGAAGGCGAATGTCCAAAGGCATTCATATGGAGAAAAGTCAAGACAGGAATGGAAATCGATTAATTAAATGAATGGCTATATGTGCAGCTTCACACCAACAAGTAGTGTGTGTGTGTGTTTGGGGGGGTGGGGGGGTGGAAGTGACTCAACGAGTGATGCCATTACAGTTTAGAAAATGTGCCTATTCTTACTCTTAGCAATCCCATTGTATTGAGGGGTGTGACGGCATGATTTCTAATGGATAATCCCTGTCTTAGATGAGAAGGATGAAAAATCTCCAATCATAGACTTTCCCCCCAAATTCAGACCGAGTAGTTTTGTGTGTGTGTTCTACCAAATTGGGTTTGTATCAAAACATAAAATTTTCCGAAAATTGGGAAAAGCTTCAGATTTTTGGTGGAGAAAATAAATCCAAGTGAGGCAAGAGCAATCATCGATGAATGTAACATAATATTTGTAGCCCACCCTACTTAAATTAGGTGCAATTCCCCAAACATCCATGTGAAGCATATCAAAAGGAGCACTAGCTTGTGAATAGCGAAAAGAAAAGGGCAAGACATCACTCTTACTCAAGCAACAAGAATCACATGAGATTTCATAAATAAGAAAGCATATGTTTTTAATAGAAGGTTCCACATATCCAAGTTTAAACTAAGAAGCTAATCCATTATTATGCAAATGACCAAGGCGCTGGTGCCAAATGGTCCTCAAATTATTGTGCAGCCTTTTAAGCTCTAGTAAAGGGTATCCTTTTTCCTGAAATTTTGATAATGCTGGCTATGAGCATTGCTTTTTTTAGTTTAAATTTCATCATTGAAGTCTTTAATGGATCCCTTCTATAGCTTCTATTCAACTTGAGACATGTCTTATGCTTGCTGATTTTTTAATGGAAAACATGAAATACTCTCGTATCATCTTACCTGTAAGTAACTACTCATTTGACAGTACACTTTCTCTTGACAGTGATCTTTCGTACAATAACTTGACATGGGACAGCCGTCCTTCATCTGATTGCCTAGGAAGGGTGTAAGGAAGTTGTGCAGTTTTTGTTTCCAGCTTTGTGTGTTTGTCAATTTTCTCATCTTTCTATATCATTGAACATTCACCATGTATTTCTACAGAAATTTGTTTGAAAGTTCTTCTCCAACGAGCAATTTGTAAGTTTTTACATTCCTTACTATGAAGTCGCAAAATAATTTGTTGGACGTCATGAGTGATTGCGAGCATACTTTTGTTTAACCTAAAACTCAAAGATGACTAAGGATATTCTTTAACTATAATCATATAGTGCTGAAATGTTCTTGTCTACATGTTATGGTGCAGCAGTGGAGATTTTCAATGCTCAAAGAAAACCCTTCCCTGTCAACATTGTAAGTAGTCATGTTTTAAAATTGGAGCAGTATCAACATGGAATTTTATGTTGGCATTTGGGGTTGGTCTGGACCAAACTAATGTTAGTTTCGATGTCTTAGATCATTCCGACTCAGCCCAGTAATTTCTATTACTTGACTCCTGTATCACCCATAAAAGTCCAATAAATTAATTTTTGAGTAAATAATAGTTCCATTGCTCACTGAGTGTGATGTATAGACGATATCCAGATCATTTGTCAGTTAAAATTTTGAACTAGGTACATAGGCATTCGCCACAGGTTTACTAATGTGTATGCACCTGCATTTGAAAGAGCTGCAAGACCAATTTCGCACAAAACTGGGTTTCTTTCCAAGTACAGGCCAGTCACTCGATTGCGACTAGAGAATGTCACTGTGCTTTCAGCGAGGTATCTCAACAACTTGAAGTACCATTAATTGACACTCGGGTGTTGGTCTCAAGTAAACAACCAATTAGTATCCATAATTTATGCCCAAATAAACAGCCTGTTAGTATCTGATATTTGTGCTGCCTGTTGTGAAATGATCCACCCAATTCATTAGATTCAAATGTGGGCCTTGGGTTGTCCAAAACATGGCAGGATGATGTACCATAGCAGTCAATCAGGATTTAATAATAATAGAAAAAAGTCCTGCCCTAACCCGAGTCTGAAGTTCAATCATGTGTGGAGACTGCTAATCGCCTAGGAATGGTCTGATCTCAACAAGCGGAATGAAGTGGGAGACAAGTAAGAATATAGATCCAATCACTGAAAACAATGTTAATGCCCAATGCTGATGCCGTCTCCTTGATGGTCTCATGTCAAGGACAGCTTTTCTCAATAAACCCCAAAGTTTTACCCCTCGACAGCCTCATGTTTAGAACGACTGTTCTCACAAAACTTCAAAATTTTCTCTCCAAGTAACCAATCTAAAACAACAAATATGAGATGTGTGAATGGCCCTACAAATATAGCTTTATCCCTCCTTTAAGATTAATAATCAGAGCCCTTGATAGCAAACAAGTATTAATATGAACCACAAAAGAAAACTAAACCTTAAACTAGGACTTGTGTTCATATGAAACAAATAAAGCAACAACCATGAATTTAAACTTGAAAAGAAACTTTATTTCTTTCTTGTATTTTGCTCTAAAAAACAAGTGTGCACCATGTATGTAACGCCCCATCCCTATACGCATGCATGATATTGTCCGCTTTGGCCCACGGGCCTCACGGTTTTGCTTCTAATGGGCGTGTAGGGATGGGGCGTTACAAGTGGTATCAGAGCATAAGATTTGAGCAATTAAAAGAATTGGCAACCCTAGGATACGTGGTGAGGACGCTAGAGTGGGGTATAGAACTTTCTTAGATGAGAATCGTTTTGTTGTTTTTACTTGTTTACCCTTTTGCAGAAAAAGAGAAAGGATGGTCAATGACAGGGGTAATGATAATGGTAACCCCAATCAGAATGGAGGACCTGTTGAAATGCCAGAATATGCCCGTTTGATGTTTCAGAATTTTATGAAGGCATATGCGCAGGTCCAAGAGCAAATCACTGCTATTCGTACCCGCCAAAGTGAGAATGGCAAAGGGCACAACGATAATAGATATGGCTCAGGCGGAGGCAGTAATAATGGAGGCAGGGATCGTGAGAGGGATACTCTTTACAAGAGATTCAATGAATTTCGCCCCAAATGCTTTGAAGAGACTACTAACCCCTGGGATGCGAATAAATGGGTTGAGCATATGGAGGGTATCTTCGAGGTTATGGGATCTTCGGAACATCAAAAGGCTATACTTGCAGCATTTAAACTTGAAGGCGACGCGAAGGAATGGTGGAAAGCTGCTAAGAGGTCGTTCAACGGGCATGAAACAGAGATCACCTGGACTTTCTTCAAGCGAGAATTCATAAAGAAGATTTAGATTTAATAGATTTTTTTTCAGATTATTTCATTTTATAGACATTCCAATTATTTCTATTAGAAAATGTTATGTTTGTTTAAAGATTTGGATTTTTAATACAAATTGGTTTAAACTGGTAAATGCCTAAATCTTTATGTGATCTTTGATTTAACCCATGTGTGTGATGCTTATGAGTCTCGGCACAGAATCTGAAGGGCCCCGGATTCCGGGTCGTGACAGTGGTATCAATTGTGACGCCCCAGAGTCCCACATCGACTATAGAGAGGGAAGTGAATGGGGTTATATGTAGAGCTTACACCCTTACCTTGCATGAGGCCTTTTAATGGGTTGAGCCCATCAGAAGCAAAACCGTGAGGCCCGTGGGCCAAAGCGGACAATATCATGCATGCGTGTAGGGGTGGGGCGTTACAATGTACCACTACATTCACATGGACCTGGGTATCATGTACTTGCATGATGCATCACTTTCTTTTTGGTTTGCACATTTAACTTGGGTTTTTTCTCTTTGATATTGCATTAGCCTTTGTAATCAACTTTTATGATTAGGGGCTGCAAAAACTTGGTTTTTCCCTGTTTGATATTGCACATTGCAGTCCAGCTCACGGGGTCCACTTGGATTCATGTTTTATCAATGGGAGGAGGGAAAACGGAAAAGGTCTCCTTGTGGACAAGGGGGAGTCATAGAATCAGCCCCACCAGATTATCCTACCCCTTGACTTAGAAGCCTTTTAGTTTAACGGCATCTTAACCATAGATTTTTTTTTAGATTTAATCCAACGATGAGTGAAGGTTCAATGAGTATAAAATTGGGCCTGATACCAAATATGGGATGAAAAGAGTATCAAAGGGGCCGCACTGATCAAAGGTGGCCCCAGTGGGAGAACATTCTCCCAATAAATACATCCATCTTTCAACCTAATATTAATGGTAAGGCCAAAAGAGAGGAGCTAGGCCACACTGTGTTTTTGCAACCATCAAGAACAAAAGGAAAAATGGATAGAGAAAGCGAAAAGGAATTAATAAGAAAGAAGGAAATGCTTGAAGATAGAACTTTGGTACAGTAAACATTTAGAAAATGTAGTATGTAGATAATATATGATGTTGCAGTATTGATTATTGAAGCAGATTATAAATGACAAAGCGTGCATATTTTTTTCACTATTTAGAATTTTAGTGATACTTCTGAATTAGAGATCTTCATGATATTATATGTGAAAAAAATTTCCAGAACCAACCTTCAGGAAGAAGATATCTATAGAAGGGACTAGAACTTATTAAAAAAGAGGGGCAACACTTTTTTGCTGATCAGTAATAGTAAATTTCATTGAGACAGAAAAGGTAACATTGTCAATAATAGACGCATGGAAAGAATAAAGTATATGGTGGAAAACGTGTCCCCCTTAGGGTTGATTCCTTCTCATTATATAAGGGTTGATTACCTTATTATTATTATCCTAATACAATCAAGATCCTAAGTTATAGTTACTTAATATAGAAAGCGTACATGTATTATGACTATACTAATTCCTAAATTATAGCTAACTTAATGATACAGTCACCAGGCCTGCGCAGATGGGCTAGATTGACACCCCTCCTCAAACTGATGCGGGGGAGTCATAAAGCAGCAATTTGAAAACCAGAAACTGATGTCGAGGCCAAGGAAGTCCATTGGTGAAGATATCGGCAAACTGAAGTTCAGTAGGGACATGAGGTAAAGAAATGACATCACGCTTCAATTCATTCCGAATAAAGTGGCAGTCCGCTTCAATATGTTTGGTGTGTTCATGAAAAGTAGGATTTACAGTGATCCTGATAGCCCCAGTATTAATCGCTTGCAAGAAAGTAGGGCTGGATTGACACCCCTCCTCAAATTGATGCAGGGGAGTCGTAAAGTAGCAATTTGGAAACTAGAAACTAATGTTGAGGCCAAGGAAGTCCTTTGATAAAGATATCGGCAAACTGAAGTTTAGTAGGGACATGAGGTAAAGAAATGACATCACGCTTCAATTCATCCCGAATAGAGTGGCAGTCCACTTCAATATGTTTGGTGCGTTCATGAAAAGTAGGATTTTCAGTGATTCTGATAGCCCCAGTATTATTCGCATGCATGAAAGTAGGAGATGTTTGGGCAAATCCGAGTTCCGTAAGAATTCCCTGTAGCCATAAGATTTCAGAACAGGCGGAAGACATTGCCCTATACTTAGCCTCTGTAAAAGATCTAGAAACACGCTCTTGTTTCTTGCATTTCCAAGAAATTAGAGAATTGCCGAGATACATGCGCCAACCAGTAGTAGACTGATGTGTATCCTGACAGCTTGCCCGGTCAACGTCTGCATAAGCGGTCAACTGAAGATGATTATCCTTGGGATAATATGAATGAGTGACGGTGCCCAATAAATACCGGATAATGCGCTTGACAACAATCAGATGAAGGTGTCTAGGAGATGTCATGAATTGGCTTACAAGATTGACAGCATAGGATATGTCTGGTCGAGTGATGGTGAGATAGACAAGGTTGCCCACTAGGCGCTTGTAGGTATGTGGATTAGGAAGAAGATTGCTATCATCTTTACTGAACTTTAGGTTGACCTTTCTTGTTGTATCAACTGGTGAAGATTTATGTTAATCAGCAAGCTCAATAAGATCTGATGTGTATTTGTGTTGATTAAGAAACAGGCCTTTGAGAGATTGATGCACTTCTAAGCCCAAAAAATAATGTAAAGGTCCCAAATCCTTCATATCGAAATAATCCCGGAGAGAAGCTTGGATAGACTTGATCATACTATCATTAGTGCCAATGATAATAATATCGTCAACATACACAAGGAGAACAATAACACCAGTAGATGTTGTATGCATAAACAAAGATGGATCATAAGGGCTTTTGAGTAAAACCACTCGTGCATAAGCGCCCCCTAAAAGTTTTAAACCATGCCCGAGGAGCTTGCTTTAGACCATAAAGAGATTTCCGGAGGCGACATGCATATTTTTTAAATGGAGAGGTGACGCGCTGCGGTATCCTCATATCGACCTCTTCTTTCAAATCCCCATGGAGAAAGGCATTTTTGACATCCATTTGGTATAATGGCCAAGATTTAGAGGCAACAATGGCGAGAAGTAACCGAACAAATGTCATTTTTGCCACAAGTTCCAACGCCTCCTCGTAGTCAGTGCCATATTTTTGCCTGTTTCTAAGTGCTACAAGTCTAGCTTTGTGTCTATCCAAGGAGCCATCAAATTTAAGTTTGATGGAGAAGATCCATTTGCAACCAATTGGTTTAACTGCCGAAGGACAATCCATAATGTCCCATGTGTGATTTTGATCTAATGCATCTAATTCAGCCTTCACTACTTGGTTCCAACTATCATGTTGTACTGCCTGCAAATAAAAACTTGGTATAGAAACAGAGGAAAGAGCTGTCTTCAAGGAAGTGTGGGTAAATCCATACCGCTCAAGTGGTCTAGAAGATCTGGAGGAGCGACGCAAGATATGAGTAGGTGTGGGACCAGTTGCCAGTGGAGGATCTGGAGGACGGGCATCGGCAGTGGTAGGTTTTTCCCGATGATGATAACCAAAGTCAAGATGAAACCTAGTAACAATGGATGAGGACAATCCAAGTGAGTTTGAAAAAAATACTGGTTTTCAAAGAAAATAACATTGCGAGAAACCTTGATGTGACGACCAATGGGATCGTAGCAAACAAAACCTTTTTGATTACTGGCATAACCCAAAAATGCACACCTGCGAGATTGTGCGGTTAATTTTGTTCGTTCTGTGGGAGGTAAATGAACAAAGCAAACACATCCAAAGGTATGTAGATGATCAAACACAGGATGATGACCAAACAGTTTAAAATGCGGTGTTAATCGAGCAATGTTAGGTGATTGAAAACGGTTTATTAAATGTACTGCAGTTGTAAGAGCTTTTGCCCAAAAACAAGGAGGAATTGATGATTCAATCAGTAGTGTTCCACGGCTCCATTTTGTTGAGGAGTATACGGACAGGATTAGGGCTATCAATCCGGCCCTTTGATGAGGGGGCCCGACCATACTCGGCCCGCAAAAGCCCTCAAAGCAAGGGCTTTTCTTTTTGTCCTAAAGCTCAAGGGTAGGGTAGGGCCCAATTTTGAAAAGCCCGTAACCTTAAGGGCCAAGCTAGGGCTTGACTTAGCCAGCCCAAGGGGGCCCGGCCCTTTGTCTATTAATATATAAAATAAATAATATGTATAATATAGAATGCATATATAGAGATTTTTAAAAAAATTTATAAAGAACTCCTTTAATTAGCAATTAATGATAGAGGCTTAATATTTTGTCAAGCAATAATAACCAAGGCTTAGAAAGATTTTTTATGGATATCCCCATTGATCACAATATTGCCACCTATATTTAATTCTATGTTATCATTTGAATGATATATTTGATTCTATGTTTGCCCAACACGGACATATTCTTCAATGAAAAGGGAATTCAAGTTGTCATTCATCATATTGATTTTCACCAATGTAAACTATTGAAGGTTGAGAGTTTAGATAGATGATCATTAACATTTTCATTGAGGTTAGGTTTCAACCACTAACTATTGATATTTTTTTTCTATACCCTTACTTTTATGACTATTGTTGTTTCATTCATGTGGACCCCACATCCAGAGTTAAAAGTTTGTGACTCATGAATCAAATCATCTGTCATTCATCTTCGGTATTCAAAATTTAATTGTTTTGTTATAAAATCCAAGGGTGATTTTTCGAAGAATTACAAGTTAGGGTTAATGCTAACTCAAGAGTGGTCTAATGTTTATTTGAACCACATACACAAATAATTTATTTGGTATAAGTCTAATGCCTATTTGAAGTAAATCTAATTGAATCAGACATAACTTGCCAAACATATTCTCATGGTTCGCGTTATTGCTTTATAAAAATATATAGAATATGAATTAGTAAAAAAGGCAACAACTAGCAAAACTTCAACTGTGACAATCTTAATAATAGCCTGAAAACAAACAAAACCGAACACATTATTCAAACTATTAAGACCGAAAACAAACAAAACCGAGCACATTTTTTAAACTATGTAACTACTGCTAGTGTCTTATGTTATTTAAAAGTGTATTTCCTAGTTTTATGTCACAATACTATCACATTACCTTATTTCATTTAATCCTAACTATTATCTTTATAAAATGATAAAGTAACTTGTTTTGTGCATTCTTTTAGAAGTGTTATAAAAAGATTGACTTTTACATTGCCCCTCGAATAAAGGTGGGTTAGCATTATGGTATAGAAGAATAATTATATATGATAATATTAAAAAAATAGTCATTTTTTTCTGCCCTGGCCCAACCCTAGCCCGGCCATGACCCTTGAGGGTAGGGTAAGGGCTTCAATATTGTAGGCCCGCTATGGGCTCCGAGGGCTTTGACTTGACCTAAGCCCCGCCCGCATATATGAGGGTAGGTGAGGGCTTACCCCAGCCCGGCCTGGGCTCGGCCCTTTGACAGCCCTAGACAGGACTTTGATAAATGATTCCTTTAGGTTTTAGGAAAGATTGAAAATCATTGGAAACATACTCCCCTCTAAATCTGAGCACAAAGTTTTAATGCATTTTGAAAATTGGGTTTCAACATAGCTGAGAAAAAATTGAAAAGCATTAAGAACATGTCACGACCCGGAATCCGGGGCCCTTCGAATTCCGTACCAAGACTCGTAAGCATCACACACATAGGTTAAATCAAAGATCACATAAAGATTTAGGCATTTACTAGTTTAAACCAACTTGTATTAAAAATCCAAATCTAATAAACAAATGTAACATTGACGAATAAAAATAACTGCAATGTCTATAAAATGAAACAATATGAACAATCTATTAAATCTAAATCTTCTTCATCTATGTGGCTGCGACGCTCAAGTACGCATCCTGAAGTCTATCTCTCGATCATCATGGTTTTCCTTAGTCCCTAAGTTCTGATTACATGGATTGGGGCAAATCCACAAAATATTAGTACAACTGAGTGAATAGATCTTCTAATCTATTTGTGCATTTAAACATATACTTAGATAAGATTACACAATAAATTAAAATAACATTTAAAGTCTCATTCAAGCCAAGGTTTGAATCGGGTTAAACAAACGATAACCTCCTAGCCACCAGATAGCACCAGCCCGAATAAAACCGACCACCAAAGGTCCAAAATAAAACCAACCACCAAGGTCCAAAATAAATTCGACCAACAAGGTCCAACACCATCGACCACTAAGGTCCAAAATAAATCCGACCAACAAGGTCCAACACCATCGACCACTAAGGTCCAAAACCAACAAACTGGTACCACAAAATCGACCTTTCCCAACAAGTTCAACAATCCTCACAAAATTGGCCATAGTGTCCAAAAAGTTCAAACAAAGTCATCGTATCTCAGTTTCCCAATTAAATAGCAAATATATGTCTCATCAAAAATATGATATTAGCATGTCCTCAACATTGGTAATGCGCAAATTCCATAATCAACCCTTCTCAAATTATATGTGGATTCAGTCTGCCCCAGTTTGAATCGAAATTGGTGTACGAGATGAGAGAGCTCAATTACATAACTCACCCTTTACAGTTTTGAGGGAATATTCAATTATCAAATTAATCACAAAATATACATATACAAACCACACATTCTATCATGTGAGATCCCCAAATAACAATGGTACAAAATATGGTATCATAATCCACAACATGTTTCAAACCATAATTACTCAAGTTATGAAATAAAGAAAACAACTCCAACAATAAATATAGCAACAACAATTGAACAACCCTTATTTGTAATTTCATAAAGTCTGAAATCCAAGGAATGGTCTCAAATTAATCAAAACCGGCCCAGCTATGAAAAACAATAAATATCAGGCCCTTTTTCTAAATTCTAGAAAGTTAAGGGGACAGAATAAATAATTTAACAGAAAGTTAAAGCTTGTAACGTGTGGACTCCCTTGTTCAAAACGTGTCCAGGTCACAACACCCTTCTTTTTTTTCTTGTTTATTTCCAACTCATGTACAGAACCCACACATGCAGAACCCATTCAAGACTATGCACTTCTCGCTCGCAGCAACAGGGATGCTTGGATAGTGGGCCCCACTGGCCCAATCCATGATGGGACCTGCTCTCCGAGGTCGCCCAGGGCCCAAAACAAATCCTAAGGTTCTTATTTGGCATTAAGTGGCCCTACCGGGCCCCACAACCTGTGTACATAAAAGAAAACCCCTCAACAGTGACTCACCACGCATGTAATTCAAGAAACTGGATGGTGGGCCAGATAGGATCCACTCCACATGGGTCCACCACCCCTGAGGTCGCCCATGGGTCCACATCCTGATCTATGGTTCAGATCATCCATCGAGGGGGCCATATGTTCCCACAACTACTGTTGACCAAAACAGATTTTGACGATCTAGGATTGGGAAATTCCAATTCTGATTCAGAGTTCTTACTGATTTTTGTATAACTCAAGATGAGAATGGTGCCTAAGCTCATATCTACATTCAACAAAGATTTGCAAGGACTCCCAGCTGTGGATGAAGATTTCGAGCCCCATATGTGATTCACAAGTCGATAATAACATAAATATACTGTAGCAGTTATTCGAATGCTTAGAAATCAATCAACATCATCATCTACATCCATAAAACTGAATAACAAAGAATCCAAAGACAGAAAATAAGAGATTAGGAACCTCACACAAGCATATCAGAATTTCTACTCACCTGTTATGGTTGACTAGAACCAGTTCTTCCTCCTCCTAATTTCTTCAAGGCTAATACTAAATTAGGCTTTGGGTTGATGGAAAAGGAAGTGGAAAAGAGAGAGAATGGCTTGAGAGAGGCTTGGGTCGATCAATATATAAATGCTAGAAGTTAGAATCCTTCCCAAAGTCCTTTTTCTAATTTTATTATTTCCTTCTCACCTGCCAATTCTATTCCTAACATTACTAGGAGTCTATGGTATAACCAACACAAATCCTATTCGAATTCCTCCATCAAACTATGGGTCCCCAAAATTCTAAGTAAAATCAAGATAATTAAATATTAAATATCAAAAATAATCTAGCCCTTATACTGAGCCCGGGGTATTACAGAACATCAGACTTAGAATGCAATAAATAAACCCAAGTAAACCAGTTGTAGTCATCAATGAATGTAAAAAAGTACTTGAAATGACCATGGGAAAGGTGAGGGGCAATGCCCCAAACATTGCTGTGAATTAAGTCAAAACATTCAGTGCTCCGTGTTATGAAGTGAGGAAAGGTGAAGTTTTACTTTTTCCTAAATCCTAATTTACAAGCATCATATTCAAAAGAAGCAGAATCGAAAGGTTTATTTAATAATCCATATTTAAATAAAGTAGACATCATAGATGCATTCAGATGACCAAGTCTATTATGCCACAACTGAGAATTATTTTGAAGAAAAAAGCAAAACAGCTGGTGTAAATATTTGTTCTGAGTAAGTATAGACATTGGAAGGGAAAACAGTCTTCCATGCTTAGGCCCCCTTGCGATCACTTCCCTCGACTCCTGGTCCTACACAACACAACTAGAAGAAGAAAATGAGATATTGTAATTATTCTCAACAGGTTGACCCACAGAAACCAAATTTGTAGTAAGATGAGGAGACACTAAAACATTGTTTAAAGGTAAGGGGCCAGGGGTATCACCAACAGAGGTGATGGGAAGATGGTCTCCATTGGTAGTTTGAACAGTAAGAGTACCAGCATAAGGAACAACATTTTGCAATTTTGTGGGTGAAAAGGTCATATGGTTACTTGTGCCAGAATCTAAGTTCCATGTATGAGACAGAGACGAATCAGTACCTGAGATTTTTATAGATGCCAAGACATTGATAATCATTTGATTTACCATATTAGGAGTGAGAGGAGCTGGGGATGCAGATTGTGATGAGGAACCAGGCTATGAAGAAGAATCATACTGGAGGGATCCATTGAAGTCAGAGTGTGCATATTGTTGAGAGGTCACTATGGAAGCACTAGGAGCGGACTTTACCGTGTAAGTACCGGCTGACGGCGCATAGTTGCGGGAAGTAGAATTGCGACCCTTCTTTTGACATTCTTCAATAACGTGACCAATGGCTTTACAATACATGCAGATTTTTGCTTTGCATAATGACCATACTTTTTACAATTATAGTACTGAACTTTACTGATGTCCCAGGGAGGTGGTCTAGTTGTAGTAACATAGGCAAGTGGAGCCTCAGTAGATCTCAGTTGTTCCATAGAAGTTTTGGTAAGCAGACATTGTTCTTCCCGCAGAAGTTCTTGAAGACAGTCATCTAAGCTGGGAAGAGAAGCCCGGCTCATTAAGTTTGATTTAACTGTTTCAAACTCCGGACGAAGTTTCATGATAAATTGGTCCCGATGGCTATTTTGCTGTAACGGAAGAAGTTCGGGTAGAAGTGCTTCAGACATAGTGGGAAACTTTATCTCATCATATTTAGACCACAATCTTCGAAACTTATTTTAATATTCCTATATAGACAGGGTGCCTTGAGTAAATTGTGAGATGTCAAGCTCCAATTGAAATTGGCGAGCAGCATTACCTTGCTGATAAATCTTTTGAAGATAATCCTACATCTAACGGGCAGTTTTGCAATGTTTCGGGTTGAGCATAAAATGCGGTTCGACAGAGCCCAGTAACCAAGTTTTGATTTTGGCATCCTTAGTTTTTCAGGCAGAAATCTCTTTGTCATCGTCCTCTGGTTTACTTCAGACCCATCAATATATCCCCACAGTTCTTTTCCTTCTAAGTAAATTTGAAACTGAAAGGCTCGGGAGGTATAATTTTTTCCATCAAAGCGGACGAAGGCAATTTCAGATTTCTCCATTACGTGACAGATCAGTCAAAAGTGCAAGATAAGGTGATAGGAGTGACAACCACGTGCCAGAAAATCAACCCAGAAGGCCAGAACAATTACCAGAACTGTTCCCAGAACAGTTTGTTGATACAGCAACTGTGCACAGTGTCCACACCCCAAACAGGGTCTGAAGACCCAAAAAAATCAGTTGGGTTGTGTACGTGGTTCCCACCAGAAGATCAGAGGAAAAATCTGATGTCGGAGATGAAGGCACAGAAGTTTGAAGCAACTGATGGAAGAAGTTTCAGCCAAAAACAGTCCAGATCCAATTTTTTGGACGGCTGAGATGAAATCAGATGGTTAAAAGTGAATATTCATAGAATGCTATAGAAGGCCTACCTCGGATGAGAAACATTTGCTGAAAAATCACCACAATTACTAAGAATTCTAGTCGACCATTATGGGCTGGTTCCGCAGAGGTGTTGAAGTTGATCTCGGGTGGGCCACACTTGATCTGAGATGATCGGAGACACACAGAGGGCTTCCAAACGTGGAAGATGTAAGGGAGGATCTACAGATCCTTGTAACTTGAGGAAACTAGAGCACTAGGGCATGTACAGTAGCTGTCGACCATAGGCTCTTATACCATGTCAATAATAGACGCATGGAAAGAATAAAGTATATGGTGGAAACCGTGTCCCCCTTAGGGTTGATTCATTCTCATTATATAAGGGTTGATTACCCTATTATTAGTATCCTAATACAATCAAGATCCCAAGTTTTAGCTACTTAATATAGAAAGTGTACATGTATTATGACTATACTAATTCCTAAATTATAGTTAACTTAATGATACAGTAACCAGGCCTGTGCAGATGGGCTGGATTGACGCATTGGTGAGATTTAAACTGATTGGGCTCATAAGGAAGCCTAGGTGGCCCATTTCTCCTCTTGGTTTCATTCTTTTCCCAGTCTTGTCCACTTAGCATTCTCTCAGTGTTGCGTTCTCTGTGGCAGTGAACTATTATTTGCATATAAATTGTGGTGGAGAGGAAGTAAAAGATATCAATGGAAGCATTAATTATGAAGAAGATCTACATCCTGATGGTGCTTCAAATTTTTTTTTGAGTAAAAGCTCAAACTGGGGATATAGCAGCACTGGGATTTTCATGGATGACGGCATTCAGTATGATAAGTACAGAATCACAATAGATAATATATCCAGACTCTCGATGCCCAACCCGAAGTTGTACGCAACAGCACGCCTAGCTCCTTCTTCCCTCAGTTATTATGGTTTTTGCCTTGGAAATGGGAACTACAATGTGACTCTCCATTTCGCAGAGATATTATTCACTGATGATAAAACATATGGCAGCCTTGGAAAGCGCGTCTTTGATGTTTATGTTCAGGTAGTTAAACTCATTATGGGGTACTTTTTCTTCTTGTCCATATAATTCACAGGTTTAATTAAATTATCATACTGCAGGAAACATTGGTATTGAAGGATTTTAATATTGAGAAGGAAGCTAAAGGATCTGGTAATGCATGTGTAAGGAGTTTTATTGCAAATGTGACAGGAAACACTCTTGAGATCCGCTTCTACTGGGCGGGAAAAGGCACAGAATCCCTCCCTAATAGAGGAACTTACGGTCCTCTCATCTCAGCTATTTCTGTGGAACCTGGTTTGTTGCGTACTGATATTAGTATATTCTTATTGTTTGCAGTGTATTTGTGCTTCTCAACGCTGACTTGACTGTTGCAGTTACAATGTCTTATAAAGTATTGTTTACATTGTGCTTTTATCTTTCTTCTCTCATTTCATTTGTATTGACTAGCCCTTGGCTGATTTTGATCACCCTCTTAACATAATATCAGGCGAATGACTAATTTTAAAATGAGATGGCATAGCACAGTCTTTTTCCATAAGGGCTCATTTGTGTATACCCTGGAAACCAAAAAGCAGAATTTTTCTGCTCCTTGCCATTTGGAGTGTTAGAGGATTTGGAAAAAGTAATCTTGGGGACATGGTGTTTTACTTTCCTACAATCTAGTGGATTTTTATTTCTTAATAAAATAAAACCCTAAGCTTACCTTTCAGAAAAAAAAAAATAGTGGATTTTATCATTTTTGAGGGGATGGGTTAGACAAAGGTTCTGCCCTTGTAGCACTACCCACTGTAGCTGTATGCACGAGTGCGAAAAGTAGGACATGCCTCCTATAAGGTTAAGGTGCCAAGGAACTGAGTATAGTTTCAGTGGTTAGAGGATTCACTGCTAGTTCAGGTGAGGATGAATTAAAAAATATATGTCAAATAAATTTGCTATTGTTCTCCCTTTAGCACTTGTAAACCAAAAATTCCAGATAAGTGGTTTGGTTTCAATGGGGTTATAATGATGAAAGAAGCGACACATTTAGTGGGAACACTTTGTTCATGTACTCCCTTGAGCAACTGTAATATTGTAACTATGTTAGCCATTCACAGCGGTATGTTTTTCATTTTTACTTTCCAATTCCATACCTAATCTCAATTATAAATATAGTATCATATTGTCACAATGACAGTAGATCTTCCACATATTCTCTTGTACTCTTTGATTATTTATAGGGAACAAGCGTTATGAAAGAATTGCAGATACGTTATTTAGCGTTATAATGACATGTCACAATGATGCACAATCTTCCACATGTTCTCATGCATTCTTTGATTATTTATAGGGGGAAGGTGTTATGAAAAAATTGCAGAACTAGAAAATAATTGGAGAAAAATGGGATCAATGTGATTCCATGTCCCGGTTTTTATATAGAATTCTTCCATGTCCCTTAAGGAAAGTACATCAAAATTTACATCAATCAATTAATGAGAGATCAAAGGCTAATTAGTACTACAATAAATTCATAATGATGTCCTTTGTATTTGATTTCCCCTACTATTTAAATTGCACCAACTTATCAATAAGTGAATCAGTTAGTGAGTGATTAATGGAACACTAATATTACAATAGATATACAATGATGTCTCCTTTTTCTTGATAGTCTGAAGATCTAGTAGTTAGTTATTACTTGTGTGTTGGTAGTCCAAATAAGGATAGTATAAACCCAAGAGAGAGAATGAAGATCCAGTGAATGCCATACCACCTTGTGTGTTCAATCAATATATTTATAATGATTGGGATAACCCAATCAAGGCTAATGTGTATGATCACAATCAAATCACAATAAACTTTCTTATGATCCCTTTGATTAGCACTCCTATTCTTGTAAGGCCTCCACTTTCTAATTTGAAGTTAGCAACAACCCTCTTTCTAATTCTCTCTACCTTCTTAAGCAACTAGTTCTCTTAATATCAAGGAAATAGTTCTCTTAATATTATTAGCAACATGTTTTAACCCACCCAAAGTATCATTAGCTGACCCTCTTAGCCGTCCCCCTCCATTAACCAACTATGGGACTCACTATATGTAGAACTATTTATACGTATGTGTGTATTGCCGCACATGTACATATAATCTAATTGATTGAGTTTATTTATTTATAATTAAATAATATCAAGTTGGGACCACACATCTGTAATTTGAATGACAGATTTGGGAATTTATATTTAAGTTCTTGAATTAGACCAAAATTACATATTAGTACCCTGGCCACCTGTAGGAGACCACATCATGAACAAATGGTGGGGACACCTGGGGTGAGCTTATATCTAGAAGACTGGGCTCAAAAACAATTTAGAATGAGAATTATTAGCAAAATACCAAGAACCCCTAGCCTCCCTTTCACTTAATGCGGCCACTATAATTATTGGGATCCATTGTTATACAATTAATTCCACTAAGGCTGGTTATCTTACTTAATGACATCCTAATTGGTGGGTCAAAACTCAGAAATTATGGGCTGGAATTTATAGTTTTCAGAAACTACAAATAACACACTCAGGTTTCCCATAATTACAAAACTGCCCCTAATTATCCAAATTGAAATCCGGTTCTTAATTGGCTGCTTAATTACATTTTAGGCCAATCTCATTCATACAAAATTAGATCCTAGTAGGCCAGGAATTAAGGTTTAATCTAGTGTGTCAAGTGTGCGGCCCAAAATAAAAACTATTACAAGTATTATGAATTGAGTCCGGAATCTCAAAATTCTTAGATTGACTTAAAAGGACACAATTAACTGTGAATTTGGGTTCAGGTTACTATGTAAATATCCTTTAATCATTTAGCTTATTGTTCCCATTTAAAATGGTGGTTAATTAATACTTTTGTTTGGTATATTATCCCCTACAGATTTTGTACCTCCAGGTAATGGAAAAAAGATACCTACTGCTGCCATGGTTGGAATTGTACTGTCAGCAGTATCCCTTGTTTTCTTGGTTTTAGGAATCCTTTGGAAGAGAGGATGCTTGGGAAGCAAAATCAAGAGGGACCAAGGTGAGAAGAATCATTTACAGTACAATTTACTGAAACAAAAGGGGGAAAAGTGTTAAGAAATAGAGTTAGACTTTCTGTAAATATTAAATAATCAAGGACTGTTTTGTGATTTTTTAAAGATCATAGGAGTATTTTTTGTAATTATTGAAAAATATAATAAAATATAGATGTGGCTGGTCATCCAGCCTTAAAAGGATACGGCATTGCAGTTTTCTTCATAGAATTCTTCCTCTTTTCTTCTGTGTTTAGTGTTCCTGGGATTTTTTTTAGACAGTTTTGAAGAAAACCTTTTTTTTTTTTTTTATCTAGATTTGATCAGTTAACAATTGGATCCTTGTTGCTAAGAAATCTACGACCATGATGACTGCAATCTCTTTAGGGTAATTGGTTAATTAATGCTAGGGTTTCTTCTAGTTCCAATAATAGTCTTTTACAAAATACATCAATCAGCCCCTAAAACAGCCATTCTAGTGTTTGTTCCATGATTGTCACATGTTTCCTCCAATTCTATATCCATCAATTTAGAAAAATCACTCACCTTGAATAGCTAATCGTTGCCCGCTCTATATGAGGCCCACTACAATAGTAATAATAAAACAAAACCAAGCCCAACTCATTAGTCAAATAGGTTGGATCTGGGCCCTATACTAGCCTAGGGCATTACATTAAATCCTGCAATTTCTTTTAAAATTCAAGTATTCTAGCATTTTTTCGCTTTTGGACATAAGCTACCATAATAAAGTCCCGAGGCTCCTAGGCTGTGTTAGGATATTAAAGATGGCTGCAATACCCTCTTCCATTGAATTTAGGATCCAGTTCATAACTAATATTTAATCACAAACCCAATCTGAATATTTCGGATCATTGTTTATGCTCTCTTCAATGCTTCTATTGATATATCCAAGTGTTTTCGGTCCTCTGATTATTATTCTTGCATAATAGGTGCAATCTTTATAGTTGTTTTCATTCAGCAGCTTAGGTGTAATCCTTGATTTTGGATCCACAATGCTAGGTAACTGATGGGAGGAAGTCATAGAACTTTTCCCCCCTCACTTGGACTCTTATGTCAAACCCTAGGCACATGTACTCCTTCTTGTGGAAAGCAACCCTCTAGATCACCACAAACAACACTATTGCAATCTTCTGATTTTATCATATGCTAGTTTCCAAATCAGAATCAATCAATCATCATCATCATCAATGCCTTGTCTTAACCATGTTGGGGGTCAGTTACATGAAATCTATTTCTCCATTCTGATTTATCCTGATCCAAATTCTCAGATTGGTTGTACTTCTTAAGATCCAACCTTACTACTTCCATCCATGTCCTCTTCAGCCTGCCACTTCTTCTTGGTGGGCCATCAACCCGCATAGAAAAACTTTTCTTCACCAGTGTCGTTGCTGGTCGGCATTGGACGTGTCCAAACACTCTCAGATTCTACCCCTAAATGCTCCAAGAAAGACTCATTTCTGATTCTATCTTTCCTACTTTTGTCACGCCTATGAGCCCCCTGTAGAAGGGCATTGGATTCAGCGAGCATCCGCCTAAAGAGGGCGAGGGAAACTGTAATGGACTGGTATGCAATGGTGCATAAGTCCCACATTGGAAACATGCAAGTCTTGATCCTGGGTATATAAGTGTGGCCTAGCTTTAACCCCACCCGAGGCCTTTTAAAACTGTGCATCAAGATTTGATTGAAATCCCATGAGCCAAAGTAGACAATATCATCTAGACAGTGGGCCTAGGTTGTTACAAATGGTATTATTGCCGATGATGGCTCTTTTTTCTAGTGGGGGAGTATGTCACGCCTATGGCCCTCCTGTAGAAGGGCATTCGGTTTGGCGATCATCCCCTTAGAGGGCGGGGGAAACTCTAAAGGCTTGGGTATGTAGTGGTGCATAAGTCCAACATCGGAAACATGCAAGTCTTGATTCTGGGCATATGAGTGCGACCTAGCCTTAACCCCACATTAAGCCTTTTAAAACTGAGCGACAAGATTGGGTTGAAATCCCATAAGCCAAAGCGGACGATATCATGTGGACAATAAGGGTGTTCTTGGGCCGAGCTGGCCCAGGTCGAGCAATATTCGGGCCTAGCCCAAATTCTGAATACTAGCCCCAATCTCGGCCCAAGCCTTAACTAGCTAGCCCGAGCCCAGCCCGCTTGCTGCAGGTTTAGCCCGAGCCCAATCCGGTTTGCATTATAAAGAAAAATAAAAGTGCATCTTAGAATTTATTTCTCTGTAGCTCTGTTGACTTTCGTATGCTTGTACCTGTGAAGTGTGAAGTGTTCGAATCCTTCTCTGCTCATCATTGTTTCCTTTGCCATTGAATCAAAGCCCGGCCCATTTAATAAACGGACCCAAAGAGATAATCCAAGCCCGGCCCAAGTAGTAATACTTAAGGGCCAAGCCCGTGCCAAACCGGGCTGGGTCGGGGCCCAGCTCCCGGGCTGGCCCGATCTATGAACGCCCCTAGTGAATAGTGAGTCTGGATCGTTACTATTACTTAGAGAGAGAATAATATATGAAGACAATGAATCCAGCTGCCCCTTGGATGACCGAGCCCTCATTTATATAGATACATTATTCCTTCCTATCATAAGTCAATTACAATCCCTTGATAAGGGGTATTACAATCAATTAGATATATATAAATCAATGTTCTTAGTCAGTAATCCCTTTGGATATGCTTATCAGTATAGTATTGCTAATCTACGTAGATGGACATCGGTGGTTACATTGGTGGTGCTTTGAGAGACACAAAAAACAATGTTCCTTCACACTCCCCCTCAAATTGATGCGAATTAACAAGCATCAATTTGGATATTAGAAATTGATTTTGATCTTTAGACAGCTTTAGTAAGGATGTCTGCAATTTGATTAGTCGACGAAACATGAGGTAGTGAGAGAAGATTTTCCTGAAGTTTTTCCCGAACAAAATGAGCGTCAACTTCAATATGTTTCATCCGCTCATGAAGGAATGGGGTTTTGAGCAATCAGTATTGCACTAGTGTTGTCGGCATTCAAAGGAATAGGAGTAGGAATTTTAATTCCAAGTTCAACAAGAAGTCCAACAAGCCATACGATCTAAGAAAAAGCAGAAGACATGGCACGGTATTCTGCTTCAGTATATGATTTTGAAACACGCTTTTGTTTCTTGCATTTCCAAAAAATGATGGAAGACCCTAAAAATATGCACCAACCAGTAGTAGACCGGCGAGTGTCAATATAACCTACCCAATCAACATCAACATAAGCAGAGAGATGCAGTGGAGATGAAGATGAAAAAAACAAACCCCGTCCCAAAGTTCCACAGAGATATTTGAGGATGCGGAAAACAGCAGCTAAATGATGATGTCTTGGGTCAGACATGTACTGGCTTGTAATATTCACTGCATAAGAGATATCCGATCGAGTCGAAGTCAAATAAATGAGGCTCCCAACTAACTTACGATACAAAGTAGGATCAGATATTGGGTCACCATAATGTTTATGGTACTTAACATTACCTTCCATGGGTGTATTAACCAGTTTGCAATCAGTAAGGCATGCCATGTCAATTAACTCCTGAGTATACTTTGTCTAGGTTAGCATAGTCCCACGGTCAGATCGATGAACCTCCAGTCCTAGAAAGTAAGTCAACGCACCAAGATCTTTCATATGCAAAGAAGACTAGAGTATTTGTTGTAAATGCTGAATTCCATGACTATCACTGCCAGAAATAATAATATCATCCACGTAGACTAATAAGATGGTGATTCCTCGAGATGTTCTCTGAATAAAGAGTGAATGATCTGAATGACTTTGTTTAAACCTAGAATGAATGAGAGTGTGGCGAAATTTCTCAAACCAAGCCCTAGGAGCTTGTTTTAATCCATACAAAGAACGACGAAGGTGACAGACAAAGTTTGGTGGTGCATCAAGTCCATCTGGCACACGCATGTAAACAGTTTCCTTAAGATCGCCATGAAGAAACGCGTTCTTGACATCCATTTGAAGAAGGGGCCATGACTTAATCGTTGCAACAGCTATCAAAGTCCAAACGGTCGTCATCTTAGCCACCGGGGCAAAAGTCTCATCATAATCTAATCCATATTCTTGATTATTTCCTAAAGCAACCAGGTGTGCTTTATGGCAATCAAGTGACCCATCAACCTTGAGCTTAACAGTGTAAACCCATTTACAACCAATAGGAGTAATATCAGGAGGACAGGATACGAGATCCTATGTTTGATTCTCATCCAATGCCTTGAGTTCTTCCTTCATTGCTGCATTCCAGCACTCATGAACAACTGCCTGGTTGTAAGAACGAGGTATTGCAACAAATTGGAGGCTGGAGAAGAGGGACAACCATTCAGGTGGTCGAGAAATACGAGTGGAGCGACGAAGGTTGGGCATGGTGGTGTCATTTTCAGGAGCAGGACCAGGTGCTGTCTTAATGAGAGGGGTTGGAGTAGGAACAACTATAGACTGTCGTTGCTAGTACACAAGACCCTGTGAAAATTTATCAAATACCGGTGGATTGGAGAGAGGAGGGAAAATTGGTAGAAAGGAAAAGGAAGAAGAAGATGATGATGATGATGAAGAGAACGAAAATATAGGATGTGTTCAACAAACACAACATTGCGAGAGACGTGTTTTCCTTTGAAGAGAATCATAGCAAATGAATCATTTTTGTGTACTAGAATAACCCAAAAAGCACATTTAGTCGCCTGGGAAGTTAGTTTATTACGCTCATGTGGTGGCAAAAGAACATAGCAAGTGCAACCAAAGGTATGTAACATACTGTAATCAAGTTGGGATTTAAACAAGCAATAATAAGGAGACTGATTTTGTAAGGTATGGGTAAATTGACGATTTATCAGGTATATGGCAATGTTAACAGCTTCGGCCCAAAATTTGGATGGAACAAAAGAATCAATACACAAAGCATGGACAGTAGCAAGAATATGCTGATTTTTCCGTTCAGCAATCCCATTTTGTTGAGGTGTATAGAGGCAAGAATACCCTTATCCTTAAGAAAAGTTTGGAACTGATGGGACATATATTCTCCCCCTAAATCAGACCGTAAGGTCTTAATAGTGGTGGAAATTTTATTTTCTATCAAGGGAACACAGTTTTTAATAATATGAAAAACATCAGCACGAGTATTAAAGAAGTACACCAAAGTGTAACGACTAAAATCATCAATTAAAGTAATAAAATACTTATACCCGTGTCTGGAAAGAAGTGGGGCTGGACCCCAAACATCAGTATGTACTAAATCAAAACATGCAGTAGAATGACTATCACAAAGAGGAAAAACCAATGTTTTGCTTTTGGCCATGCAACAAGTATCACAAATGGAATTATGATAGGAAAAAGAAAAATTATTATCAATCAATCCAAAGTTCAACATAGTAATCAATTGTTTAAAATGTAAATGTCCTAATTTATTATGCCATAAATGAAGAAAATCTTTCTTGGAATCAACAAAATTGGAAGGATGATCTTTTGGAAAAGGCCCTAGCTGTAATGTGAACAATTGTCCATCTCTATGCCCCCTCATGATGGCTTCCCAGTTGCCTGGTCCTGTACAACTCATCTATCACGAAAAAAGGATACATTACAATTGTTGTCAACCAACTTACTGACAGAAATCAAATTGGCAGTTAAGTTAGGAGAGAATAGAACATTTTGTAGGGGAATGGGACCAGAGGACATGTTAACAATACCAGAAATAGGTAAATCTCCACCATCAGCAGTCTTAATATGATGTTTGCCAGATAATGTCGTCAGATTTTCCAAGTGTGATGGTGAATGAGTCATATGATGGGTAGCCCCAGAATCCATATACCAAATGGAAGAAGCTTTAGAGTTACCTGAAAAGCCCATGGCAGAAAATGCAGAGGCAAGGGAGTTTTGCACAATTTGTTGTACCATTTCCGTAGTGAGAGGCTTGTTTGCTTCATCAAGACCAGGTGCAGCAAGATTAGGCACAGATGAAGATGTAGTATGGGAAGATGTAGTAGCATGATAGGCATTGGCAGACTGATTCTGAGGTTGTTTACGACATTCAGAAATCAGATGTCCTGGTATTTTACAGTAATTGCAGACCTTTCCCCTTTTACAGGTATTTGCAAAGTGTCCCATCTCCTTGCATTGAAAACACTGAATCTTTGATATGTCTCATTTATCCTTAGCCAAATAAGCATTGGCAACAGGTGTGGCAAGATGATCAGATTTATGAATATCCAAAATAGCTTGTGACTTGCATCTCTGTTCCTCACGAAGCAACTCTTGCAAGCAAACATCTAAAGATGGAGTAGGGCTTCTATTCAATAAACTTGCTCTAACAGGTTCAAACTCATGTCACCACTTCATCAAAAATTGATGACGTTGTGTGGATTTGTTAACTTTTTGGATAAGACCAATGGCCTGATCAAGAATAGATGCATACATAAGGGATGTATACTCAATCCACAGTGTCATAAATCCAGAATAATATTTTTGAACAGTTTTATCCCCCTGATTATATTCTGCAATTTCATATCCCAACTGGAAACTTCAAGCATCATATTCTTGATAATATATTCGTTGTAAATGACTCCACATATCAGCCACAGTTTGATAAGCCCTAAGATTAATAGCAATAGAAGGTTCGACGGAATGAAGAACCCAACTAATGACCCTAGCATTCTTTGTGGTCCATTTGGCAAGTTCTTCTGGTTTGTCAGAGGATGGTTTCTTTGATGACCCATCAAGAAAATCCCACAATTCCTGTCCTTGAACAAAGTTCCGGAATTGAAATTCCCATAAAAAAATAATTTGTGCCATTGAATTTGACTGTTTGAGTGTCAATTTTATCCATTGATACCCAGAAATTTCAGAAAACAATGTGTTATGTAAAGCCCCACAAATTTCAGAATATTCAGGTTAGTATCTGAGAAACTAGGCTACTTAGATGTAATAGCCCCTAAGCAGATGAATCCAATGGAAACCCAGATTCTTTCTTCACCAAAAGAGACAGAAAATTAAATAATGATAAACATCTCTATCTGACCTATATATATATATATATATATATATATGAGAGTTGAGAAGACCTTCGATGCCACCGAGTTTGTCGAGCAGAATACCTAGAAGATGCCAGCAGGGACAGCGAAATCTTAACAAACGATGTTCTCAAGCAAAGCACAATGTGCAGACCATGAGCAGAGTCGTTGATCAAGAAACCCTAGATCCAGAACATGGATGACATCCACACAGGGAGATTGTAAAACTGATTGCAATCTCAAACCCAGAAGCACAGAAGACGAATGATCCCTTTCGTCTGAATCCCAGAGTATGATGACAGTCAATCGTGCATGAGAGGGAAGAAAAACAGAATCCCTCTCTGAGGCTTTGATACCATATTAGTTAGGGAGAGAGAGAGAGAGAGAGAGAGAGAGAGAGAGAATAAAATATGAAGACAATGAATCGAGCTGCCCTTTGGATGACCGAGAATAATATATAGATACATTCCTTCCTATCATAAGTCAATTACAATCCCTTGATAAGGGGTATTACAATCAATTAGATCTATATAAATCAATGTTCCTAGTCAGCAATCCCTTTGGATATGCTTATCAGTATTAATCTACATATATGTACATTGGTGGTTACATTGGTGGTGCTTTGAGAGACATAGAAAACTATGTTCCTTCACAGTTACAAGTTTTACCACACATCCATCTCAACATTCTCATCTTTGCTAGAATCATTTTGTGCATGTGACCATGTGTTGCTTCTTGATTGGCTAACATTTTGCTTCATAAGTCATATCCAGTTTAACTATGGTTCTGTAAAATTTTCCCTTAAATCTTATTGGCATGCACCGGTCACAAAGCACTCCAGAAAAAGTCATAATCAATACAACTAGGTATTCAAACAAATACCATATCAATGGAGAGCACTAATTCTATCACTACCATAAACAGGGCTTAATTTAAGTACTCTTATATGTCATAAACTATTCCATATGTCCTAAAGTAGGTTCTCCTCATAAAAAGAACAAAGTCCAAGAACTACCTCTTTTAGCCTGCAAACAAAGCAGAATCCAGCTGAAGTGAATTGGAATAAAATAGAAGGCTGAACAAAATACAAATCACAAGGGATCGAATCATACACTTGGATATCCCTGCAGCCTAAACAAGAGACAGGAATAGCAGTTCAGCAGCAAAAGATCAACTCTATCAGCCCTCTTGTCTTGATTAAACAGAGAAGTCAAACAAAGGTACTTCTTCGACCCAAATAAGCTTGGCAAAATGCCTGTCATCTATATTGTTATTCTGAAACAGTTGCTAAACACTTAAATCTCATGTCTGGAAATCCCAGAACTCAAAAACAATATAATGTAATATGGGCGATACACTTCTAAGATTCTGGTGGGGCAGAACACTTCAAAACAGATTTTTTTCTTCAATTGGCACCAATAAATCTTCCTTTGGTATTCTTCTACTTAATGGGAAGCTGTGATATGAGTTGGTATGTTTCATGTGAAGGAACCCACCTTCATTTTGTCGAGGAATGAGTGAATGATGAGCTGAGGTTCACACTGTCATACTGGTTGTCCTTTCCAAGTTTGTTTCTGGGCACCATGATGACTGACTTGTGGATCACCATGGGTGGATGATGGATAATGAAACTTCATACTTAGTAAATCCACTATATCAACAGCTTGTGACCTATTTTCTTGTACATTGCTGACCGACAGAACTCAGAGGCTTGGATCTGCAAACTGGTTCCTTTACGTTAAGACAGATTAAAGCTGCCACTAACAACTTTAATGTTTCAAACAAGATTGGAGAAGGTGGTTTTGGATCTGTTTTCAAGGTATTCTGCACCAGAATGTTTGTCTTGAACCATCGTGCTGATTAACCAAATGGGTCAAACCTTTTTCAAATTATCTCAGAAACTCAAAAAAATATTACTCAATGCAGGGTGTATTATTGGATGGCACCATAATTGCTGTTAAGCAGCTTTCTTCCAAATCGAGGCAAGGAAACCGTGAATTTCTGAATGAGATTGGAATGATTTCTGCTCTGCAGCACCCGAACCTTGTGAAGCTCTATGGATGTTGTATTGAAGCAAAGCAACTGTTGCTAGTATACGAGTACATGGAAAATAACAGCCTTGCAAGGGCTCTGTTTGGTAAGATCAGCACTGTTCCTGTCGCCACATATGCTTCTTCATTTAACATGTCCATTAAATGAAAGATCAATTATTTTTGGATTATTTTCATTAATTTTTTTATTTATAGGTCATGAAGAATGTCAACTACTACTTGATTGGCCAACCAGGCACAAGATTTGTGTTGGGATAGCAAGAGGTCTGGCTTTTCTCCATGAAGAATCGACACTGAAAGTTGTCCATAGAGACATCAAAGCCACCAACATATTGCTTGATCGGGATCTCAATCCTAAGATATCGGACTTTGGTTTGGCAAGACTTGATGAAGAAGAGAACAGTCACATTAGCACTCGAATAGCTGGAACAATGTGAGTCACCATGTCTGCTTGCTTCCTGTTTCCATTACTTATAGTGAAGAGCATTAACAATTTTATCTTCCTATTTTAATCTTTGCTTCATTTCATATTCTTTAGAGAGCCTCCCAAGACCAGCTTGCCGCAAGATTAAACCTAACATGGGAGGTGCCTAAGGTTGCATTATAAGTGGTCACCAATCAACAGCTACTAACAAAACATAGGCATTGTGCTAAATATGGTCAAGGAAAAGGAATGAGTTCTCTGTTCGAACTTATTTGAATCATGGCATTCAGTGATTTGCAACAGTGAATTCTTTTTGGTAGTACCCTTGATGCAGTTGGCATTTAGTGATCATCGTGACATTGATATGAACTCAATGCTGTTGAATGATCACTGCTGATTTTAGGGTAGGTACTCCTCTAATGACTATAGACTGTTTTTGGGTATAGGAATCACTTCAGACCTGAACCCATGATACCAAGATTCATTCAAACCTGATATCACTCAACAGGCCACCTTGCGGGATTACCGGCACAGAGTTTTCTGGAGGACTCACTCGTCTCCAAGATGTTAAGGGGTCACACTGCCAACCTAAACAAATTCACCTGAAATCTCTCTTCATTTATTTTATGGACAAGTTGTACAAATGGAGAAGGTGGCTTTTATTTACAACGCATCTGCAGACAATGGGGTTGCATAATGGCCATGCAACAAGAGATAAATACTTAATGCTATATTAAATACACTCTCGCAACAAATAATATTTGAAATTCATGCACTAACATTACTCAATTAATTAAGGACTCATTGGTTGCTTAGTTCTTATGCTTTCTGTTTGCAATATTGATCAAGGTGGACCCTGACCATCATCATCAACAATGATATTTATGGATT
This sequence comes from Camphora micrantha, assembly GCA_003546025.1. Classification (NCBI taxonomy): domain Eukaryota; kingdom Viridiplantae; phylum Streptophyta; class Magnoliopsida; order Laurales; family Lauraceae; genus Camphora; species Camphora micrantha. Next base: position 4,098,973 of record QPKB01000012.1, on the reverse strand, counting down.
CACCTATCAAAAGCAGGCCATTCTATTATAAAAAGGGATTTAGCTTGATCCATCCATCCAATTTATTACATCCATTATCATTGCCGGGTCATAGGCTGATGTTAGGTGGGTCATCAATCTAAGTTGAGCCACGAGTTATGTAGGTTTATAGGCTTTGACTTTACTAGATAGTGTTTCATGCACTTGTTCTAAACCCTAGTAAGATATTCCCACATCTCTTTAGAAGTTTTATGTTCTTGTAAATTGATCACAAAGTGGCGATCCTTAGAGCTCAGTGTGAACCTGGGGCCTTGTTGGATTCCATGTCGTTTCTAAATAGTAACATAACATCATCATCAATCAAATCACCATAAGCACAAATAACGAGGCATTTACCTAATTAATTCCATCATTTATTTAAATAATAAAGCCAAATCTCAATGTTAAAGAATAATTCAGAATAAGACTTAAAATATACAATCTCCAAGAAATAGTACTTGATGTCTAAAATGAATTAAACTAAGTCTCTATCTTGATCTGTGAGTCCTGCCCCTTCTCAACTGCATACGTCCAGTCTTGTTTCTTCATTATCAGTATCCTCCTGTATATCTACGTTCTGGTTACCTGGGATTAACGTGAAAACACACAAATCAATAACACTAAGTGAATAGAAATTCAAATCTACATGTGTGCACAACATTGAAATAATGCTAATGCATCTCAACAACATGATATTAAAAGATTATAGGGTCTCTAGATCTACCCTTAGGACAATCACCTAACCACCTGAATGATGTGGCGCATCTCTTGGATCTCATGGATGCACTGGCCCATATAACGAGGTATGCTATAGTCAGTCGAACGGCTGACCTATAGTCAGTGAACCTCTGACTCACTAGTCAGGTAAAATCGCTGATCCTAGTAGCCAGGTAATCACATATAAAGAAAGCTGACCTGTTGGTCAATAAAAGAACCTGGCCTGATAACCAGTTTTAACAAAATCTTGGCCCTAGTGTGAGAACGTCAACACCGCACCATGCTGGTGATCTAGTGTGTCCCATGGGTCGGTCCAATTAATTAGTTTTCCATGTTGACAGAATTAATGTGACGTGGTGGTCTTGAAATCAGCTATTACATGGATTCTGGTTTTGTTACATGCCCCATTCCCTTTTCTTACTTGGTACCCAATCTGTGTAAGAGCAATTCCATATAATCTCGCTACATTTTGGAACCATCATACAACCCATGATATGCAAGGAATAACATTGTGACATTTTATAATTGTAAACAATCTCACATCATGCTTCAAGTGCCAGCATAGTAGACCATCATAATACTAGTTACCATCCAAGTTTATAGTCTTCTTCTGGCGAGCAACAGTCATAACGTGTTAGAGATAAAACTTTAATCATCATATACAACATCTGAATCAAGTCATGATAATTATATAATATCATCAACAAACTATATGTAAGTGAAATCTCTATTAGGAATAAGGCTTAACACAGAATTTGTATAACATATACAAATACAATCAACAAATACCAGCAGAATTAGATGGGTTTCAAGTGATTAATTAAATAAAATCCTCAACCAGAATTGGTTCAGGTCCTGCCCCAATTTTGTTAATCAAAATTTATGCTTATTTATAACCAATTATGTAAATTCTAATATATCAAGAAAATAATGCAGCATCCCTTAGAGGCAATTACGAAAGATATCATGCCCTTGTTCGAAATTCTCGGAACTCTAAAACTCTAGTAGATAGTCCAAAAAGTGGTCCGGTCCTAATTATTATGAGCATCGGGGATTAAATTGTAATTCAAAACACTTGTAGACTCGAGGAGATAAAACAAGAGACTTGTATGTAATTATTAAAAACATATTGGACTTAGTTCTAAACAAGAAAGGCAAGTTATTATTAACCCCAAGGGGTTGGCCGAGTGGTCAGGACTACGGTTCTTCTCTCTTTCGGAGCTAGAGGTCCTGGTATAGATCCCCGATTCCCCCCTCTTCAAGAGTTGAGTCCACTAGTGCTACCACCTGGGGGCCACGGGGGTTTTACCCGGCTTCTCTCTGGGCCCGGAGGGATTAGTCCAGCCCAAAGGGTGGGGAACCCTCTCTTAGCGCCAAAAAAAAAAACAAGAAGATGAGGTACAAAAGTCGACAGTTACAGAAATGGGTCTCACGTGGCTAGGTTTTGGATTAGTTATATGGTCGGCCCAACTGTGCCCAACCCACATGGGTCATGTACCCCTAGGGTCGCCCATGTCTTGGGATTGAGATGATCAGATCAGATGATTAATCAAGTGGGACATGTGGGCCCTACAAGAAAATTTGAAATCTTGCACATTGACGACCTGCAACCTTGAAAGCTGGATTCTGAATTGGATTCTTCTCAGATTGTTGGCCAATTTGTGTAGTAATAGCATCCAACTATCCTTACCCGCAGTGAGGAATGAATTGGAAGGAATTCTAGTGCTATAGGTAAAGATTTCAAGCTTCCTATACCAAATTATATGCCGATAGGTTGCAGAAATCACTGTAGCAGTTCTGTAATTCGGGGAAAATCAGTTGATTCCTCATCTAATACCCCTAATCTCCCTAGAAAGGTCCAACCACATGGATTTTAAGGTCTGAATCTGAGATATGCCATCAAACATGCAACTGTGAGGTCAACAACTGCTGCTATTATTGAATAAACTCAATCCCAAACACTAAATCAGATTTACCAATAAACATGCAACTGTTAAGGAGTGGCAGTTCTCAATTGGAGGTCTTAGTTTCGAACCCAGCCTCCTCCCTCTTTACATATGCGAGTTTTTATTACCTCACATGTGTAAGTTGTGTTTATTCTCTTTGCATGTGTGAGTTTCCGTCACCTTACGTGTGTGAGCTATGTTTATGTCTCCTCGCATGTGTGAGTTTCCATCACCTCACATGTGAGTTGTGTCTATGTCTTCTCGCATGTGTGATTTGTGTCCTCTCATGTGTGAGTTCCCATCAGCTCACATGTGTCAGTTGTGCAGGGTCCCAGCCCTTTCCCTGGGTTACCAATATATATATATATATATATATATCAGATTTACCAATAGGAAACAACATCATCCACAGCAATAGAATTGCATATTTAGAAACATCTAGAAGATGCAGACAAATAGTTTTCAAAAATCTACTCACCTAGTATAATGCACTGACACTCTATTGACTTGGGGAAAATGATAGATCACCCACACAAAGCCCTAATGACTGGTCCTTCTTCTCCTTCTAGTTCCTTCAAGGCTAATGCTAGATGATGGTTTGGATTGATGGAAAAGAAAGTGGAAAAAGAGAGAAAAGATAGAGAGAATGCCGTGAGAGAGGCTTGGGGGTCAAAGAGTATATAAAGGCTAGGAGTCGAAATCCTTCTCAAAGTCCTCTTCCTAATTTCGATATTTCCTTCTCACAAGCTAATTCCTATTCCTAATATCACTAGGAGTCTCTGATACAACCAGGGCAACCCCACTCTTACTATTAAGAAACCTCTCCATCAAACCATGGGTCCCATCATATATGTAACAAAGGGTCCTTAAAAAATCTCCCAAAAATAGGATATGTATATATTCAAAGGCCAGCCTAATAATCCCATGAACCCAAGAAAATCAAGGAAATTAAATATAAAATACCAGAAAGTAATCTACCCCTATAACTGGGCCTGGGGTATTAACATCATTTATGACCCATTGAAGCAGATTTATTTGAATCACTTGGTTTAGTTGTGGTTTTATCAATGTCCCTAAAGATCTTTTCCAATTAAAAAGATCCAGATTTGGAATTCCAAATTATAAATGTATACAACGTATGACATGTTCAGATGCACTAATTAACTTAATAATTTACTAAATGCACAAAACGGGATCCAAATGAGCAAACCAATTTGTATCAAATTATCATTAATTTATTCCATATAAATACACAAAATTTCATATAATCAGGTTGTTGCTGTCAAGAAATAATTTTTGGGTAAATCTAGGTTTGGGTCCTTACGGTTGTTTGCTGCAGGATTGTCTAAGGACTTTTAGGCTGAGGTAGTGAACACAACTTGCTACTTGATTAACAGGTCTTCCCACCCACACATCGATAAGTTGTGAGACATTGGAAGATTTGTGATCAGATAATCTAGGTGATTATCCTAACTTGAGAATCTTTGGATGTCCAGCTTATGTGAAAACCGACAAGTTATAACCAAAAGCAATAAAATATATCTTGATGGGATCCATTGGATTAATACCCCAGATTGCCTTTGACCCATGGGATGAGGGTCCATTGGGTTATCTTGCCCCATTGGGTTGACCTATGTATTGACAGTTGCAATGTTTCTTTTTTTTCCTTACATTTGATGCCAATTGGCTGCATGGACACTAACAAAAAGATACAGATATATACACACATGTATGATGATAAATAAAAAAAAGTACCCATCACATAAAGCGAAAGCCTTGAGAATGTGTGCCTTTATCAGTTGTTAGCTGAAGTGTATTGTGAATCACACAGGAATAGAACTCAAGTTTATCTTTATTTATGCAGAGGATACATGGCGCCAGAATATGCAATGCATGGTTACCTAACTGACAAAGCAGATGTGTACAGCTTTGGAGTTGTAACTTTGGAAATTGTTAGTGGGAAGAACATCACAAGTTTCAGGCCAAAGGGGGACCACATTCATCTGGTGGATTGGGTAGTTGATCTCCAACTATTTGCTTCTACTGTATTGAATCCTATTATTATTTGTGTTTTTACCATGTGATCAAATTTCAACTCCAATATGATCAACTTCTTTACCGATTTATCTCTGTGGATATTGCAGGCATATGTTCTGCAAGCGAAAGGAAATCTCTTAGAGCTAGTTGATCTGAAGCTGGGACCAGAATTCAACAAGGACGAAGCAATGAGAATGATTAATGTGGCTCTCCTGTGCACCAATTCATCGCCCACACTTAGGCCTACTATGTCTGCTGTGGTGAGCATGCTTGAAGGTCATGCAGTCATTCAGGAGGTGGTTTCAGATCCAAGTCTCTCTACTGGCAATTGGAATTTTAAAGCCGCCATTGACCACTATGAACAGATCCAGACTCAGAGCCCCAGCCCAAGTCAGTCTCTGATTTCATCAGTTGATCGCCCCTGGACTGATTCTTCTACTTCTGCTCAAGATCTTTATCCAGTCAATTTGAGTTCTCAATACTTGAGTAACAGAGAGTAGATGTTCATATTATTTTTATCACCATCTTCACCCCAGAAAAATCTGTTGCTATCAATTGTATTTTTGTTATCAAGACCTTAATACCCATAAGGTGGGCGCTCATGCAGGATATGTGGACTACAAATCTAACATTTGCTGGGTCTATCGTGGATACGTGATGCCCAACATACGCATTGACTGGATGATCTTAATCCTCCATTCCATGCTTATAGTATCATATGCCACAGTAGGGTCAGCAAATGAAGTGTCATACATCTGTGCATGCGAATGCATAGTCTGAGCAGTTTATATGTTTGTACTCAATACAAGATCTTTTTGCTTTGTAATAAAATAAGAGACTGGATTTATATTAGATCAAATCTTAAATATAGACCATTCATCTATGTCCATCTGTTTGACATGTATAGCCTTTTGAACTTGTAGTGTGTTACTATGCTAGGAGGCATTTTACCTGCCAGTCTAGAGGAAGACCTTTTGGTCTTCATTCTTTGACGAGTGTCTACTGTGGAAACTGTGACCAGACCATTGGAATTTAATGACTGATATATTATATTTGTTGGTTTCATGAAGAGGTTGAAGATGACCCTGTAATTTTACAAGTTAAAGGATGAAAAAGCCCTCCTAAGTAATAGCTATGGTTGAAATTGAATGACTGATGTATTGTGTTTTCCTTCTTAGGGACTTGGGTTTTAATGAAAAACGTGTTAATTGACTGCATGTTCTCAATCTTTCATAGAAAATATCTCTCTGGGAGATCATTCCCTCAGAACAGAAATTTTGGGAACAAATAGAAATCATTTCTTACAAGAGAATGAAAGGGCTCACCCTCTCTTCTCTCTTTTATTTCTTCTGCCTCTCTTTTATGTGAGCTTTATTTATTTTTTTATATAAAAATTGAGATTTTTATCTAAGGAAAGTAATCAGTGGGACCAATGCTGTTAAGAGAATAAGAGTGTTGCCAAACAAGTTCAACATGGCCTTGTTCTCATGATAGAATCATTTTCAACATAACCATTCTTAAAATAAAAATATTCTCGACACTGGAATGATGGAAATTGCCTCTAAAATAACCAAATAGAGCATTTTGGATGTATGGAAAAGGGAGTAGAAGATTTTCTCCTATTAATTAGAACTTACCCTATTTTCTATATATTTCTGAAGAGGCAAGTAATTCTCTTAATAAATTTATGGAAAATGAGGGAGAAAATATTTTTCTCTTAATGGAATGGGAAAACACCCTTTATTAAACTCCATCAGCATCTAAAAATTAAGATTCCAAGTTCAACTATGTTGGTCGATAAAGAGTTTTGAGCCACAATGAGTTCAATAGAGAATTTGGGTTGGCATTTAATAAGCATGTCTCATTAAGTTTTCGATCGGCCCATTTGAATGCATGCCAATTAAAAGGGCATGGATGGTGAGAGGGTTATAATGCATGTAAGTGCCTAATAATTACGGACTTGATTTAGTGGGGTTTGCCACAAAGCTTCTGAGAGAGATGAAAACTCTTGCAGCCTGAAAAAAGAGAGATGGATTAGAGGCCTTGGCTGCAATTAGCCGAAGGCACTCCGACGCCTAAGTTAGTGCAATCACTGAACAAAGGGTGAACAAATGGGGAAGAAGAGAGAACTGAGGATATGTTATGTTTGCATACCTTTGCTTGCTTTACCTCATGCATATATATATAGGTATTAGTCTCCTCAGACCCTTCCTTAGTGGGAGTTGGTGGGAGTATGGTCCCATCAGACTATACCTTTTTTCCTTAGTGGAGGTAGGTGGAGGTAATATCCCATCAGACCATACATTGACCTTTTACATGATTGCTGATGTGATGGTTAGATAAGATCCACGCCTTATCTATATCCGGCGCCCATCTTATCTATCAGTGCATAGCCGCAATCCCATTAATGTTGATTGACATAGTATCCACCTCGGCTGACCGAGCTGCCTGAGGTACTGAAATCAAACACGGCCATATTGTGGACTCATCTCGCCACTGTTGCCGAACTGCGCATACTTGGTACTCTTACCGAGCTGTATAAGAAGAGAGAGAGGGGTGGTCAACTGGTACTTTTACCGAGGCTGACCGAGCTTAGAAGTTGATATTAAGACAAGCCTGACCTGTGTATTTGCAGAAATCAGGGCTTATCTTTGTATTATCAAATGCCCCTACTCAATTGCCCCCTAGCTCTGGATCTCATAGTTTGACTTTGAGGTCGAGAGCTAAATGTCAAGATGGGAGAGCTTCATCTCGGTGTGGGTCCCTAAAGATCATAGATGCCTGTATTGCTGCGTGGGCCTGAGGCAATTAATGAGATGTGGATGCCTCTTTATTTTTCGGGGGTGATTAATGTTGCAGCCGCTTCATCTGCCCGAGATGATCGATTAATTGTGCTACCGTCATTTCGTCTGCTCTAGACAATTAATGAGGGTAATGAGTGAGGCGCTTTGATCAATGTGGGAAGGAAGCCGTCGGTGACACGTGTTACCTTCCAATGGGGCTTCTAGTGTCTTCGAAGAGGCGTGTGCAATGCTTGAGGCGACGCCTCGTATGTGCGCCCTTGAAATCTGAAAAGGCGCCCCTATTGATCTTATAAATGGGGGTACTGCCCCTTCCTTCCTCTACTTTTGCTAGAGAAAGGGTTTTCTGCAGAGGAGAGAGCAGGGGAGAGAGCTTCTATCGCGTTGAGACTCCATTCTTTTTCACCCTTTGTGAGTCTTCTTCTCTGTTTTTTCTTTTCTCCCATCTCTATTGCCAGGGTTTCTATCTTTTTGTCTAGGGTTTCTGTGTTTTTTGCCCTCTAGAAGAAAATGGGAGCTTACAGGCACTAGGCAGACACTCCTGAGGCCATGGCTGTCTTCAGGGGGATGTATGGGATTCCTAACGATGTCCGGACTAAATTAGATAGACCTGAGGACCCTTTTGACGACTTCGTCTTTCGTGATGGTTGGATGCCGTTTCCTTTAATAGCTATAGTCGAAGGTAGGGTTAGGTTCCCAGTTCACCCCCTTCTTAGGGCTTGTTTGTCATCATGGCATCTCAGCCCCTGCTAGCTGATGCCCAATGGCTATAAAATAATAATGGACGCCGTAGAGTTAAATAGGATTTTGGGGATTAACCTCGGTGTCCGTGACATCGAGGATGCATACGGTGTGTGTAAGTCGGTCGGGGATGGTCACTGCTTTTACCTCCAAGGGAGGCCAGGAAGGGAGTAATTCGTTACCGACCTGGAAGACTCGAGCCGACATGCCGGGGATGACTGTCTGTTCGTCTCCGGCAATTGGGAGTTTGGGGCGAATGAGACCGCAGCGGAGAGGTGGTACAGGATACCCCGTCATTTCGGGATTCTTCCAAGTAAATGCCGACCTCCTCTCTGTTCTCGTCTCTTGCTTTCTTGTTTTGCCGACCTGACACTTCTGAGCTTATTGTGCAGAGATTGGGCAGAGGAAGCGGGAAGCCACCTTATCCGGTTGGAAGCCGAACAGCGAGTGGCAGAGGGCGGTGCACAATTACAAGGGTCACCACACTCGGGCTGCCTGGTCGCTCCTTGGGTACGAACCTAGGTATCGCACCTACATCAAGAGGAAACCCGACAAGCCCGAGGACGTACCTGCCGACCTTGAGAGCCGAAAAGCCTCCACTGTCGAAACTTCTTCTTCCCGAGCCAAGCCGGAGGCCGACCTCCAACAAGTAGTCAAAGCTTTCACTTCTTCGAGCTCGGAAGAAGAGAGGAGAACGCCGCCTCGCCGACCTCTCCTAGAAACAAAGAAGTTGGGAGACAAGTTTTTTGGAGAGGAGGCCCCTGTCCCCGAAAAAGGTCCCGCTCCTACGACCGTGGGCGCTGCTGGAAGTTCTTTTGTTGCTGGCGCTTCAGCCAAGATCAGGAAAGAAAAGTCTCAGCCAGAGAAGAGGCCCAGGTCTGAGAGGCTTGGTTTGGTGGGCCAGTAGCGCCCTGCTGAGGAGGCGAGGGAGAGGGCCCCTAAAAAGCGGCCCAGGGCAGAGGGCTTAGCAGAGCAGGCCCCCAGGCAACGGTCGGAGCAGGCCCCTAGGCAAGACTTGGCACTCTAGCATGTGGGGCTTGCCTTGTGGAAGCCATCATTCTCGCTCGGGCCCGGGAGGCCCGTGACGGATCGTCTGCACGGCAACCCTCATGCCGCAGCGACTTTCGCAATGGCCTGTGCCCTGCCGCTTGATATGCAGAGGTTGCAGGGAATAGAGGATGTGTCGTTGCTGATCAACACGCTGCAATCTGCCTTCTCGATAAGTTCCTTTCATCATTGATTATTTTAACATCAGGTCATTTCTCTTTAACACCTGAATCTCCTTTTTCGCAAATCGTGCAGCGGGTGAAGGTGACATTGGACAGAGTCTAGCACAGAGACACCCGAATCGAGCAGCTGGATGTAGAGAGGAAGAGGCTTTCTGAGGCCCTGGAGGGCAGCAGCCAGAAGTTGAAAAAGGAGGAAGAGAAAAACTTTAGAATTGGGAATGACTCGAATTCGTCGTGAACGAGGTCTGCAAGGTGAAGGCTGAGTGTCATGAGTTGAAGGGGCGGCCGAGGTTAAGGCCAAGAGGTCGATTCAACTCGAGGCTGAGCTGGAAGAGATGAGAGCTGAGTTGGGAAGGAAGAACGCCGACCTCGAGGTTGTTCGCAAAGAGAAAGCTTACATTGAAGCCTCAACCCAGGCGGAAGTGGAAGCCGCCTACCGCGTCGGGGTGGAGGAAGCCACAAGGGACTACTTCGCTCAGGTCGATGTCCTAGGTCCGCGACTGTTTGAGCACGGGTGCAAGGCCGTTCTGAAGAATATGGGGATCCTTGAGGATCACCCAATATATCAGGACCTGCCCAAGCTCGAAGACCAGGCAGCCAAAAAGAGTACGGCTCCTCCCTCTAGTCCTCTTACTGTCGTTCTTCCCGAGGCTCCCACAGAAATCCCCTCTGAAGCCCCTCCAGTCGAGGCGCCTTATGAAGTTCCTCTTTCCAATGCTCCCTCTGGCGCTGTTTGAGCCCCTTTTTTCTTCTTTTTGATGTATTTTTCTTTTGTATAATTGTACCCTGTACTTTTACTCATTAATAAAAATTCTTCTTTTTTCTCAACGGTACACTCTCTTTTAAGAATCATATGTGTCTCTTCCAAGTTTAACAACCGGAACCTGGAAACACTCTTAAGTTTCTTAACCCAAGGAAACGGTCCTGTATTAAGTTCGCTCTGAACTTTAGAAGAAGTAATCTGCGCCAAGCTCTCTTGCATTCTTCAAGAAACGCCTAAGTATACAAGTTCGGTAACTTGAAATATGTTCTGCGTAGTTAGTTCCAACGTATTGAGTTCTTTTGGTCGTGGTCGGTTCCATAACCGAGCTATAGTAATGGCTGGTTTTGCGACCAAGCCTGGATAACAGCTAATTCTGTAACCGAGTTGGAGTGACGGGCTGGGCCTGAGTTTAGGTTGTTCAATCCCGTCCCGAAAATAGGACGGGCCTGCCAAGTGTTGTTTAATCCCGGCCCTAAATTGAACGGGCCTACATCTAATCCCGTCCCGTACGGGCCCGGGCTGGGACAGGGCCGGGCCTGGGCTTAGCCCGATCCTGGAGATAAGCAAAACATTCTTTAATTATTCCTACTGTCACTAGACACCCGGTGTGAGCCGGACTTTAAACCCTCCTCCTTTTCCAGGCTTGGGACCGGCAATGCAATGCAACAAGCAACATGACAGAGTTAAAAACTTTTTTTTTGCTAGTGACAACAGAAAATCAGAAAATCAATAGAAATGAATGAGTATCCTATAGGCTATATGGGTCAAGTAATGTAGGAACGATTAAAACCTTTTTTTTTTTCAGGTAAAAGTAGAAAATCAGAAAATCAATAGAAATGAATGAGAATGAGTATCATATATGAGTCAAGTTAAAGTAATGTAAGATCGATAAAAAACTTTTTTTTTTTTTTTTAGAAAGTAGAAACTCAAAAAATCAATAAAATCAATAAAATGAATGAGAATGAGTATCCTAAATGGGTAAAGTAATATAAAAAAGAAATCAACATAAATTAATTTTCTTTTAATATGTCTAAAACATCAGTTAGTGCATTCCCATCATTATCTAAATCACCATCACTAGTTGGGTCATGACTAAACCAATCTTGGGCACAAACTAATGCTTCTATTGTATCTAGTTTCAAAGAAGTCCTATGTAGGTCAAGTACCCTCCCTCCTGTGCTAAATGCTAACTCTGAAGCAACGGTAGAAACTGAAATAGCCAAAATATCACGAGCCATTCGAGATAAAATAGAATACTTAGTTGAATTTAATTTCCACCATTGTAATATATCTATTGTGTCATCTTCTTCTGCAGACTTGTCATCAAAATAACGATCTAATTCTGTTTTTTCTTCCATAATTGCTTTATTGGTGATTTCATTTCGATACTTCAAAAAAAGAGAACAAGCCTTTCCAAGTTCATCATCACCAGCCTTTCTTTTAAATGGCCTACTAGTTGCATCATTTTTATCTACCATCTGATCACTTTCTTTAGCACCAAATCTCGCACGATACTCCTCATAAATCTTTTTAAATATATTACGAGCTTCAATCATACGATTATTTCTATGTTCTGTTGTTTCATATAATATCTTGAAAACCCATTCCAAACACACTATCTTAGAGGAGGGATGAAGCAATATGGCTATTTCAAATATTTGATTATAATTCTTCCAATATTTATCAAATTTTTCCATCATCACTTTAGCCATTCTTGCAGAAACAAAATCAAAATCACCTAATTTTTGTACCAACTCATTATGTATTGTACAAACTTTAGGTAAAAAGGTATGTATAGTTGGATACTTTCTAGCAGAGAATCTATTTGTAGCTTCATAGAACCTTTCCAAAAAATCATTAAGAGTAGCAACCTTGTCCCATTCCTCATCTGAAGGAATCAAAGTCTTATAGTGTAAGTCATCTGTTAGAGATAGATAAGAAAAAACATCTCGAAAATACAATGTTGAAGATACCATAAGATTTGGAGTTCCATCTCGTTTGAACATCAAGAGGCAATCCCCTTGTAGAACTTAGCCCTTTCGCACTTACAATATCACGAAACTGATGTATACGATTCGAGCTATTCTTAATGTATTTAACTACCTCCCTGATATTCTCAATAATTGGGCCAATATCTTTAAGTCCATCTTTCACTATAAAGCTAAGAATATGTGCAACACAATGCATATGAAAAAATTTACCATTTAAGATGAGAGCATTGGTTTTCATAAGTTGATTTCTAAGTGTCCTTACAATACAATCATTTGTAGAACAATTATCTAATGCCAAACATGATAATTTATTCTCAATATTCCAATTAAGTATACTTAGAGTAATATTGTCAGCTAGCATTTGGCCAGTGTGGGGAGGATCAACATTATGAAAGTTAATTATACGCGATTTAAAAACCCAATTAGAGTCAATATAATGTGCTGTAATAGCCATGTAACCTAAATGCTGGTTGGATGTCCACATATCTGCTGTGAGAGCAATCCTGCTAGTGAGATCCTTGAATTCTTTAAAGATCTCATTCTTTTTTTAATTGTACATTTCCATACAATCTGCCTTCACAGTGTTACGTGATACAATCTTGAATTCGGGTCGTAGAGTCGAACAGAACTCTTTAAAACCTCGTAGTTGAACAACATTAAAAGGAAGATCATGTAATAACAACATTTTTGCAAGGGCTTCTTGACTCTTTTTTTGTTCAAATTTAAAAACACCAACACCAGTTTTTGTTTGAGCATCAGTCCTTAAAGTTTGTTGTTTTTTTGACTTATCAGTGCTTCGTTTCATAAGACACGATTTCAAGTGTCTATGCAGGTGTGAAGTTCCATCATCAGGTCTACTGACTAGAAGTTTCTTGCAATATTTGCACACTGCTTTTACTTTAGGGACATCCTTGCCATTAACTTTCACAGACACTTTTGTTTTTTGAAAGTGTCCCCAAACCACTGATTTGAGCCTTTTTGCATTAGTCTCATTTGAAATTACTTCATCATTGGGAGAGGGGATGGGAGGCACTTGTTCATTACCACCACCACCCATCTCATCATCAATGGGGATGGAGACATGTGAAGGAATGAGAATGCTACCAACACTACTAGAAGGCGTACCAGCAAACATATTTAACTATTCAAACAAAAAATAAGCTACTAAACAAGTAAAGCAACCACAACTAAACAAGTAAAGCACTGTCTACTATCCACAACTAAGCAGTTATCAATCAGCTACAATCCACAACTAAACAAGTACAGCAATGTCTACCATCCATAACTCAACAAGTTTCTACTATCCACAACTAAACAAGCAAACAAATTTAAAAGAGCACGAGTCAAGAGAAGTATCTTAGTATCCCGCAATCCCGAACTTATTGATGCCTGCCACTCGATTGACTCTAAGATTTCCTTAAGAATAAAAAACCTAACAAAATAACATATATAATTAAGAAATTGGAGGGCCAGGTAAGATTTCCTTAAGACTAAAAAACCTAACAAAATAACATATATAATTAATAAATTGGAGGGCCAAGAAACTGCTTATATTGTACCACAATTCCAATGTCCCACAAAATCGCATCACTACAACTACAAAGAACATTGATATAAAATTTCAAATGTTGCAGAAAAGCACAGACCATTACTGAAAAAAAAAATTACAAAATGACTCACAAAACAATCATACAGATATTGTATTATGCTTTTCATTGAATGGAATACATGTAACAAATTGAATTGACACTCCTAAAAAAGATGCTCCCACCAGTCAGAAATGTTCTTCCCCAGACCAGCAGTGCCTATGTCTTGTTCCTTTACACCCAAAATTTAATTCACTTAAAATTCAAACCTTCAAGAACACTACTCTAAAATCAAATAGAGAAGCCTTGGAAACACTTCAAAAATCAGTGTTCTGTGACAAGGCCATTAGAAAAACCCTCACTTTGCTCGTTCCTGACAAGATGGAAAACTTGGGTGATTTAAGAATCATCTCCATCTAGCATAGGACAGAGCAGTTCACACAAAATATAGCTCAAGAAATCACAAATAATGCAATCAGAAAAAAATATAACATATAAGTCATATAAATCAAAAAAATAAATTCATTGCTCAACAAATCACAAATTAACAAAGCAACAGAAGTAGAGAATAACTTGATTTACCTTGAGCTGTTGAGCAGTAACTCTGAGTCGTGAGCACTGAGCAGTATCTCTGAGCATAGACTGAGAGATAGAGGGAGGAAGCGGGAGATGAAGAAATGGATTAGAAATAGAGAGGGATAGAGAAGATGTGAGATGGAGGGAAGGCGAGAGTGAGAGAGGGCAGAGGGCGAGGGAGGAAGAGTGAGAGAGGGCTAGGGCAAGAGAGAGAGGGTGAGAGAGGGAGATTGGGCGGGTCGAGCGAGGTAGGCAGAAAGGGCTAGGGAAAAGAGGGAGAAGGGCAGCGTCCCTGTGTTGTGTGCGTGCCTCAGTGTGATGGTGCGTCGTGCGATTGCGTGTCGTGCGTCAGTGCGATGGCTTACCGTGACGGCGAGAACAGAGTGAGAGCTAGGATCCTGAGATGAGCGCTGAGAGCTTGGGAGAGTGGGAGCTGTGAGCAAATGAGAACGAGAAGAGGAGCTGAGAACGAGCAGATGCAGAGAAGAGGCAGAGATGAGAAGAATGATTCTAGGGTTTTCTTTTCTAGGCGCTGAGAAGAGTCTGAGACGTCTCTTATTAGAGAGGGATTGAGGGAGGGCTTAATTTACAAAACTGCCCCTCTTAATTAGCCGTTTTTGGCTGTTAGTGAGGGGCAGTTCAGTAATATATAAATAATTTTCATTAAAGGACTTTGAAAGCAGGCCGGGCTGGGCTTGAACGGGCTGGGTTGGTTCTGCCCAGTCCCAGTCCCATTTTAGCTGGGTTTTAAAATGTTTTGTCCAAACCCAACCCACTGGGCTCAATTTTTTTTAAAAGCCCTGTATTTTCGGGCTTGGGACGGGCCGGGCTGGGCTTTTTACCTGTTTCATCCCGTCCCATTGACAGGCCTACTCACAGCTTCCATCCCATAAGCCAAGGAAAAAGGTGTTGCTGAAGTGGAACGCCTCGGGATGGTCCTGTAAGCGCAAAGGACACTCGACAATTCTTCTACCCATCTTCCTTTTGCCCGGTCCAACCTTTTTTTGAGCGCGTCTAGTATTACCTTGTTGGAGATCTCGGCTTGTCCATTGCTCTGCGGGTAAGCTGGGGTCGACTAATAGTTTCTGATACCGAGCTCCTGGCAGAAGTTTCTGAAGAAATTGAAGTCGAACTGTGTTCCGTTATCCGAGACCAAAGTTCTGGAAACTCCAAATCTAGTGATGATATTTCTCCATACGAAGTTCTTCGTATCTTGTTCGATGATGGAAGATGAAGCCTCGGCTTCTATCCATTTAGTGAAGTAATCGGTAGCCACTATTAGCCACCTTTTACTCCCTAGGGCTCGGTGGAGAGGTCCCACGATGTCCAGTCCCTACTGGGCGAAGGGCCATGGACTGGAAAGCGTGTTGAGGTCCTGGGCCGGCTGATGGAGAAAGTGTGAGAATTTCTGGCATTTCTCGCATTTTTTGGCGTACAGCTAGGCATCTTTTTGCATGTATAGCCACCAGTACCCTTAACCGATGGCTCGATAAGCCAGTGACCGATCTCTGATGTGGCTTCCGCAAATGCCTTCGTGGATTTCGTAGAGGAAGTCTTCAACTTTGCTTGGATGAACGCATTGGAGGTATGTACCGGTGTATGATTTTCTGTAGAGTTTTCCTTCTAGGGATAGCCAGAACCGTGCTGCTTTCAGTCTACTGTCAAGCTCGGCCAGGCCCTCCAGTCCATATCAAATATGAAGCCGAACTCAGATACTTGTACAAAAGTAGTGATGTAAAAACATGACGAAAAGAAAAGAGAGAATCCACAATGTCAACAAAAATTCAATTGTATTAATTCATAGTCATTACATCTTACAATACAATTGAAAAACAAAAAGTACATCGTCACCAAAATGCTTCAAAGCTTTCAAAGGGGGTCAGGGCCAGTGGGAGCGCTGACGCCGGTTTTAGGTGGCTAGAACCAGCAGCAATGACCTCGGGAGCCTCTACCGAAATGGATACAGTAACTGCAGGAGTCGACGGGCCTGGGCAGTCCGGCGAATTCACAAAGGACGGATGGCCCTCTGGAATCCCCACTTCCTTTAGAGCAACACGCCACTGTAGACACCTCATTTGGCCCTCTACGATAGCATTAAACACCTGTCATATATAATGGTGCCCCCATTTCACCCATAATTGAATGGTTAATGGCATAATTCAAATTAATTAATGACGATGAAGATGCTTGTTGATAATTTTAGACTTAGTTCGACGATCTCTAAAAATTTGTGAGAGAAAAAGCCGAATCGCGTCAAGATCTCGAGACCAACCCACTGTTCAAACAAATAAATGAGTTGTAGCACTATCCAAACCCCTTCCAGACTACATAAGAACACACTTAGGTTGTTCCTGAAAAGATTACGTTTAGTTTACCTAAGTACGATGTGATTAGCATAAATTAAGAGGCTAGGATCGTTGATCCAGATATCCCTATCTTTTTCTGACCTCTGATCATTATGATGTATAGGCCAAAATATTCTACGTTCCGATAGCTTTTCGACGATATGTAGTGTAGGCACCTCATTTTGGCACCCTAAGGGGTAAATCAGTCCACCATATTTAATGGTGTCATGATTAGGTCCCGAGTCAAAGGTCACCTATCATTTCTGGACCCCCCGATCACCCCGGAAGTTGGCTTATTGCGATCTGCTTGTCAAGACCTTTCTATCCATATACAGAACTCCGAGATCCGACGGGCAGATCGAAAAATCATTACAACGGGCCCACACTCCAAAGACGCCTGCATAAAAAATCACCTTCCATTTCTAGACCTCTGATAGCCCCCCGAAAGTTGGTTCATCGTGACCTACTCATCGAGAGCTTTCCGACGATATATAGAACGTCGAAATCTGGCGAGCGGATCAAAATCTACGAAACCTGGGTCCTGGCAATGATAACCCGGTCTTTTGGGTCCGAACCTATTCTTTTTGGGCCCAAATCAGTTTCTTTTAAATCCAAATCCACCAGGCTTGGCCCATCGAGCCCAAATCCAAACCCATCTAAAACTATAGCACAAAACCCAAACTCCAGTCCAAATCAAAACCCAAACCTGAACCAAACTTAACCCGACCCAATTTGGCCAAGATAGCCTGGGCCATCAGCTGCATGGGAGAGGAGAGTCCACGAGATCTGGACTCTCCCCTCCACCCTGATATCTCTCTCTCCCACTCCCTCTTCCACTAGAACTCTCCCTCATCTCGATCTCTTTCCCTCTCAATCTCTATCTCTCAATCTCATCTCATCAGAACCTCCTCATCTTATCCCCCATCGCCATCTCTCCCAAAAGAGACCCCCTCACCATTCCACGCAACCCTGAACGTCCTCTCTCTCCATCACGGCCACCACCTCACGCTCACCATCTCCATTACCCAGTCAGATCCCACCATACCATCCCTACGCAGAACCTCCATCATCCAACCTTCTTTCATCTCTCCTTCTCTATCTCTCCCAACTCCCTGATCTCCCCCACAGAAACCCTTCATCGTTTTCTTCTTCCTCCCAGCGCATCTCCCAGATCGCCCTCTCAACCTCTTCATCATCTCTCTCTCTCTCTCTCTCTCTCTCTCTCTCTCTCTCTCTCTCTCTCTCTCTCTCTCTCTCTCTCTCTCTCTCTCTCTCTCTCTCTCTCTCACCCATCATCTTCCCCATTCCCTGCACAGAAGCCCCTCCACCTCCATCATCTCCCTCCTCCAGACGCATGCAACAGCCACCCCAAGGAAGCCGGATGTCGCTGCAGCAGCACGCCCGCCCATAGCAGCACCGCCAAACGCAGCAGCAGCCTCCAGCTTCCTCCTTCGCCTCACACGTCACCTTCCCCTGCGCCAGGTACACCTTCCTCCCCTTCTCTGTCACCTGCACCCATCTCCCTCTGCCTCCTTTCTTCCTCTTCTTCCTCCCTGCGCTCCCTCTTCCTCTCCCCTCTCTTCTCTCACTCCCTGTTTTCCTCTCTACTTCCCTTCTTCCCATCACGCCTTCTCCCCTCACCTGCGCACCCCGTCCCTCCTCCCCATCTCTCTCCTGCTCTTTTTCTATCTCTCTCTGCATTCTCCCCCTGCCCCTGCGTCACTCTCTCGTCCTTCTCCGCTCCATCTCCCTGCATTCTCCTTCTCTCCGCTCCATCTTCTTCCCTCTCTCTCTCTCCGCTCCTCCCTCTTCCCTCGTCTTCATCCCTGGTCTGCGTGCCCACCTGAGTTGCATCCCCTCTCTTCCCTCTTCACTTCTCCTTTTCCCTCTCTCCGTTCCACCCATCTTTTCCTCCCTTTTCTTCCTCTCTTCTTCTTATTCCTCCTAGCAGCACCCCTGCTGCAGCGCACCAGCACCCTCTTCTCTCTCCTTTCCATCTTCTTCTTTTTCTTTCCCCCTCTCTTCTCCGCTCACTCCACTGCGTCCGCCTGCACCTACACAGTACCCTCTTCTTTCTCTTTTCTTTTCTTCTTCTTCTTTCTTTTCCTCTCTTCCTTTTCTCCTCCATCTTCTTCTTCCTCTCTGCAAGACCGCTGTACCCACCTTCTCCTCCACTCTACCTCTGCCATTCTCTCTTCTACTCTCCCTCTCCTCTCTCTGCCCCTCCTCTCTCTCAGCCCGCGCTCTAACTGCCATCTCTCTCTTTCTCTCTCAGCCCGCACTCTCTCTCACTCCCTGCTTTCTCCTCACCTGCGCACCCATCTCTCCCTTCCTCTCTGTCCGTTCTCTCTCTCTCTGCCACTCTCTCTCTTCTACTCTCCCTCTCTCTCTTTCACCCTCACTCCCTCTCTCTCTCTGTCTCTCTCTCTCTCTCTCTCTCCCCTCTTCTCTTCTCCATCACATTACTTCACCCATACTTGTTCTCACCACCTCGCTGTCTAGCCCACCTATTCCAAGTCGGCCCATTCACCAATCTGACCCGTGCATGCACAGCCCATGTTTCATTTTGCTATTTATTTCTTGCATTTAATTCTTCGTTTACTGTGTCGCCTTTATTTTTCATGCATCTGATTATGCCCATGTATCTAATATGTTCACCCATTTAAATTAGCATTTTTTTTCAGTTTTTTTAGTTTGATTTAATTTGTTCTTAGCCCATGCATTCAACCTGCCCATGCATTTAAGTTTATTTGTTTTCAGGTCTTGATTTATTTTGAATAATTCCTAATTTATGTGCCAAACATATCCATGCACCTAACATGCCCATGCATCATATAATTTATTTGCATCTTATTTCCTAGATAAAATTTTAGTTGAGTTTCTGTATTAGATAAAACCTAGAATTGCATAATTCACTGAAAAAAAAATTAAAAAAAAGGTTATAAATTAAAACAAAGAGAGTTAAGTTTAATTTCGAAACAAAAGAACAAAGAATAGTATTCTTAGTATTAGATTAATTAAAATAATTAAGTTAGGTTTACGAATTAATTTATTCTCCTCCTCCTTAGGATCAGGGACCTTATTTAGAAAAGTCTAAATTGGCATGGTAGATTAAAATAATAAAAAAATAGTAATTTATCTCCTTTTCTCCTCTTTCATTAGGATTGGAAAAATTAGTTTATTAGATTTTAGGCTTTATAAATAAAACCGAAAACAAAATAAAAATAATAAAAAAAGACCAAAAGGCCGAAAACAAAGTGAAAGATATTTAAAAACCCAAAAATATTAATAAATTAGAATTAGAAGTTTAGTAATAGTTTCAACTGATTAGGTCAGACCACAGGCTCAAATCTAGGTCTCCCCCTAGTCACGTTAGACTACTTTTAGTTTCTTTCATTTAAATAAGTTAGGCCCCACTCTCTCTCCGGGTCCCACTAAGAGACCGGGAAAGCTGATGTGGGCGGTCTAGGACCTTAGGTTAGGGTTAATCCGATGATCAATAGTAAAGCATTAATCACGTAGATCCAAGTAAAAATTCCCTAGTTAGGTCCTTCTAGCCCCAATTTCAAAAATCCATAAAAACTACAAAACCAACAAAATAAACCCAAAAAGATTTTTTTTCTTTATTTCTTCCTCCACCTTAGGTGCCAAATATTTAATCGAACTTAATGATAAAAGGGAATGAGGAACTGATTTGTAAAATTGAATGAATGAGAATGACGAGATGAGATGAGTGATTTCAAACACACTTTTAAATAATCACGGCCCATCGGCCACCCTAAAACAAACACTGGCCCATCGGCCACCTTCAATCAATTACGGCACATCGGCCACCTCTAATTAATTATGGCCCATCGGCCTTTCACTTTTTATCACTCGTGTATCGCACACGAAAATCACAGAAATCACAAGTCAAAGTCTCATTTGCATCAACATTTTGATTTCAAAAGTCAGCCTTTAAACCCTGTTTTGCCAAGGGATTAGAAGGGGGTACGGGATCGGGGCCGATCATCTTCTTAAATATTTGGCACCTTCCCATTTTATTTTTCTTTACTTTAATTATTTTATTTTACTTGGATATACTATGATTTGGCTATGTGAGGATTAACCTTTATTTGGACTTTAACTCATGACCCTGAATTGACCCTATATTAAAGAGACCCAAAGAGACCCAAATCCATGTAACAAGACAACCGTCGTGTGTTGCCGGCAGCACATTAGAGGAGAAGAAGAACCCACCCATTTATTTTCTCCCATTCATTTTTCTTCGGCTTTCATCGAAGAATGGTGTTACGGCCGTTACCGTAGCTGGCGATCGTGATCCGTCGATTTTGAGGGTAGTCGGAATCCTCATTTTCGGTGTAAAAATTTAAATAGCATATATAGTTGAATGGCGATTTCCCTCCCCGGGGGGATCAAAATTCACAACCGACAGCCACGCCTTCTCCTAAGTCCTGTTCCTCACGCGTATGACCTTGGCCTCGTAATGGGCTGTCGCCTGTTTTATCTCGTCTTCAAAAATGGCGTCGCCCTCAGATTCGGCCTTAGCCTCGGCCTCAGTCGCTCTCTCCCTTTCGGCCTGGAGGTCACTCTTCAGTTTTTCCACAGAAGCTTCGAGATCTACAACCTTCCTCTTTTCTGCCTCGATCTCGGCTCCAACGTCCCCAGGCTTAGCCTCAAGCTCGTTCTTCAACGCCTCCAGCTGATTCACCTTCAAGTGCTGGCTCCCAAAGCTTCTTCCAGCTCTTTCCTCTCCTCGTCAAGCCTGGCGATCAGAGGGCTCTGTTTCTTGAATCTATCAACGACCACCATCGACTTCTGCAGTGTCTGTTAAATACGAAGAAACAGACATTTGAAAGATAGGTGGCCGAAATGAATCACTTTGTGAAAAAGTTGTAAATTCAAGAAAAACTCACCTGAAAGCAGGATTGCATCTACGACGACAGCAGCTTTGGATCGCTAAGCTTCGCCAAGTGACCCATGTCTCGCGGCAAGACGCAGGCTTTGCCAAGCGTTTTGAGGACGAGGGAGTTGGGCTTCTTGTGTATACAATCCTCACTACAAGAAATCTAGGCTGTTGTGACAAAATTTGATGATGAAATTTTTTTTTTGTCTTTAAAGAACACCCAAAGAGGACGAAATATAAATTTTGTCATTTGTTTTCATTTTTTTCAAAAGTATAGGAGAAAAAACAAAATTTCGTCTGCAAAAATAAGGCGCCAACTTCATTTGCGTTGGCGCCAATTATTTTAGCTCATTGGAGACGAATATTATTGTCACAAAATATATATATATATTTATTTTTTTTTGCGATGAACGTAATTCGTCACTAATAAGGATAAGTTATGGAAGACGAACATATTTCATCACCAAAATAAGGCGCCAATTTCATTTGCTTTGGCGCGAATTATTTTAGCTCATTGGAGACGAACATTTTCGTCACAAAATATAATTTTCTTTTGCGACGAACGTAATTCGTCACCAATAAGGATAAGTTATGGAAGACGAACATATTTCGTCACCAAAATAAGGCGCCAATTTCATTTGCGCTGGCGCGGATTATTTAAACTCGCGGATTATTTTTAACTCATTGGAGACGAACACTTTCGTCACAAAATATAATTTTTTTTTTGCGACGAACGTAATTCGTCACCAATAAGGATAAGTTATGGAAGACGAACATATTTCGTCACCAAAATAAGGCGCCAATTTCATTTGCTTTGGCGCGAATTATTTTAGCTCATTGGAGACGAACATTTTCGTCACAAAATATTTTTTTTTTTTTGCGACGAACGTAAACGTCACCAATAAGGATAATTATGAAGACGCAACATATTTCGTCACCAAAATAAGGCGCCAATTTCATTTGCTCTGGCGCGAATTATTTTAACTCATTGGAGACGAACACTTTCGTCACAAAATATAATTTTTTTTTGCGACGAACGTAATTCGTCACCAATAAGGATAAGTTATGGAAGACGAACATATTTCCACTACAACAAACTACACTTTTCCATACACTATTTGCCGACGCAGTGAAAATTTGCGTTGGCAAAAGTCTTATTTCCAACGCATAATTGAACTGCGTTGGCAAAAGTCACAAAAATTGCTACAACAATTTGCATTTTTCCCGACCACTACAACAATTTGCATTTTTCCCGGCGTTTTTCCCTGGCGTTACTATAAAACACAGGGGAAAGTATACCTTTCCCCGGCGAAAAAATGTTATTTCGTCGGGATATGATAATGTTTTCCCGGCATCGTATTTTCGCAGGCAAAGGTCCAATCTTTCCCGGCGAATTATTATTTTCGCCGGCAAAGATAGTGTTTTACCAGCGTAAAAAATATATCGCCGTAAAAGGCTAATTTTTTGCCGGCGAAATACCTATATCGCCGGCAAAGCTCCATTTAACCTTGCCCGGCGCATTAATTTCGCCGGGAAAGTCTTTTACTTCCAGTATTTATTTTCAAAGGAATAAAAAATAAGTGGAGCCCTAATATTTTCTATTTCCCGCACCCCCTCTAACTCAATATCCCTTTCTAGCATCCCTAGCCTCTTTCTTTAAATCGTGTTCGAAGCTGCCCCCTTTCCACTTCCAGCGTCCCCGCCTTTTTCTCTAAATCGTGCATCTCTCTCTTTCTTCATCTTCAACTCTACTGCATTGTCTTTTTACAACCCTCTTTCTCTTTCTCTTTCTCTTTTGCATTAGTGTTTGGGGTTCATCTCATTCTAGTGCGTTTGATTTTCTCCACCAGCGTCGACGCGTTGCAGCCGGCCGTCACTCGAGAAGATGGCCCCCTCGAGATCTGGCTTGTCTCTCCCGGCTCCGTCGAATGGCATGCTATTCTATGTGTCCGCACACCATCCAAGGCAATTCCGATTCTAGAGTTTCTTCCCTCGTCTATTCTCATCCAGCATTGACGGTTCGATTTCAGAGTGGTATCTTTTCTCCTTGAAGCAAAAGGTATTTATTCAAATGCCCCTTAGATCACAATCGATTTACAAGTTTTTTTTTTCTTTTTTGAGAGGTTATTACTGCTCTGGTTCTGTTGGTTTGGGGTATTTTGGATTGAGAGTGAGATGGGATAAAAACCTTATTTCTCCTTCTTCTTCTTGTTCGTCTACTTATTTGTCTATTGAGAGATTGAGAAGAGAAAAAGGGAGAAAAGAGAGTGGATTGAATCCACTACAACAAAAAGCACCATTGGTGACACCCTTTGGTGAAAAAAAATCAATGTTGACACGGAACGCATATGAAGGTGACAAAAAAAAAAATTTGCTTGTCACGGAAAAGCTTTAACCAAGGTGCCAAATAGAGAGGAGATTCAGTGACAAAATATTTTGTCACCGAAAGACAATTTTAGGTAACAAGTACAAACTTGTCACTGAAAGATCTAAATTTTGCGCTAGTAGGCTCCTCCTCATTTAGGCGCAACGTCGTTTTATGGAGGCAATAAAAATAAGCTTAGTTTTTTTGAAATGTCGGCAAAGTTTAATTTTATTTTTAGGAAAATTAAAAATTAGAGGACTTTACAGACGAATTTTATTTTTACCGACGCAAATTAGCGTCGGAAAATTTATTACCGATGTTTAATATAAAACGTCGGTAAAGGTTGTTGACTTTTTACTTATTTTTAAATAATAAAAATAATATAATTTTTACCGACGAGAATTCCTTTTTCGAGACAAAAAATAAATGTCGGTAAATCCACTTTTTTCCCCTTTCCCGCCTCCCACCAGAAGCCCTCTTTTATCTCTCTCTCCCTCTCTCTCTCTCTCTCTCTCGATCTGCGCTTCTTTGTAACACCCCTAAATTCCGATCTGCGCTTCTTTGTAACACCCCGAAATTCCAAGGTTGTAATTAGCTTAGTTAATTGTGCTTTAGATAATTAAGCTCGTTTATAAGCCAAACATGTTCGATTAATTATTAGGATCTCGCGTGCGAGGTTGAGTTGAGATCCAAACCCGTTTGGGTACGGTAGGGGTGTGTGTCGCCATTTTCGAAAAGTTCCAAGAGCTTTTTAATATTTTCCGCTTTTCGAGATTTTAGCACCATCGGGTAGATTACCTAATTTCCCGAACTTTGTCATTCTGTTGCATCTTGATCCGGACCCTCGAACCCGACCCAAAACCTGACTTGACCCAGACCCACCTAAATTATTTTATTAATCTCCTAAAAGTCAAACCCTAACCCCACTTAACATACTCCCATATGGACCCACCTCACTCACATCATACCCCACCCATCTTTATCCCACGTGCAAGCCCCCTCCCATTACCCATTTCCCCCCTTTTCTCATTTAGGTCAAAACCCATCTTCCCCTCCATTCTTCTTTCCACTCCACAACACAGCAAAGCAGCCCCTTCTCCCCATTTTTATTCTTCTCTCATTCTTCCTCCCTCTCTCACGGCTTGCTGCCTCACGCCGTTGGACCACGCCGTCGCCACCACCACCAAGCTCTCCTTCCCCTCTTCTCCACTATCTCATCTCATCTCCCACCTCTGATTTCTCTCACTCATCTCTCCCTCTCCCAAACCGTTGCCTCCCCATCGTCCCAGCGCCATCATCGTCACCGCCGGACTCACCTGCGGCGCCACCAGCCACCGGCGAACCCAACCCACTCCATCTCTCTTTATTTCCACCTTTTTCCATTTCTCTCTTTCTCTCCCTCCTTCCCTGTTTCTGTCTTTCATTCTCTCTGTTTCTCTTTTTTTCTTTGTTTCTCTCTCTCTCACTCCTCCCTGCCAACGAAAATTACCCCCACCCATCCACCATTTCTCTCTCTCTCTCTCTCTCTCTCTCTCTCTCTCTCTCTCTCTCTCTCTCTCTCTCTCTCTCCACTCACTGCCCACGTGAGTAAACCCCCCTCTCTCATTCATCTCATTCATCTCACCCATCTCACCCTTCTTGACAAACCATTCGAGGGGCGATGGATTGTGTTGGAGAAGGACTGAGAAGGTAAGTATTTCAAATTCGGGTTTTCATTATCCACTTCTTCTGTAGTAGATCTTGTTCGGAATCTTTAAAGAAAATGTAAAATTGCCTTCTTTTGAGTGCTAGTAAGTAGATCTGAACATATGGCAGATTGAAGCTCAAGAAAATGAGAGAAGAGCACAAAATGCATTTTTTCAGCTTGCGACTCAGATGTTCATGATTTTAGCATATAGCAAAGAGGTAAACATCAAAGTAACTGAATTCGTGTTTCCTTTTTTATGAATTACATTTTCTATCTTATCTGTTCGAGGTACTTCATCCTAGTTCTCAAGCTTTGGGTTTTGTAGTTTATTTTTAATATGTCCTGCATCATGTTGTAGTGGGTGACCGTAAATTCATAATACCAGCATTATGGGTGGGTTGCTCTGCTTAGTCTTTATTCATCGCCATCAACATTACTTCCATATAGGTATGTGTATGAATAAAGAAAATCTACTTTATTTTTGTAAAAGGGTTCTCTCATTCATAGTTACCTAGTTTGTTCAGAAGGTCTTCAAATTGGGAATAGTACATTTTGAAAAATGTGCAGTTTGATTCACGAATTAATCTCACATAGTTCTTTGAGTCAAGTCCTTTAAATCCATCAGTGGTTCCTACCTAAAAATCCATGCTACTTAAATGTACTTGACACCTATGTATTAGCATTAATCCATTTCTAACTCCAGTCAGAGTTGCCCCACCTTAAGATTGATCACCAGTAACACTTGGAATTTCACTTTGCTTTTTATTTCTCATGTGTCTTTAATGTGATCAAAGTGATTGTGGGCTACCGCGTGTTTCACACTTAATCCAATTGATAATGGGCTCAACTCTGATTGAAGTAAAATCGCACCTTGAATAAATGTAAAGAACGGTTATTTTGAGTAATTTAAATTTTAGATATGAGCTCTAGTGATGAATTTATTTCATGGGACAAGATAAATTAGTTCATTGAATTTGTCAAACTCGGAACTCTGAATCAGATGAATTGAGAATCGAACAAAATGAACCTACTCAATCAAATTTTATGATCAAGCTTTGCCTCTAATTACAAATTGCGAATTTGAATAAGATAATTGAATTGTGACCGGAACTGAGAAGATGTGCATTAGAACTTCAGATAGATAAAAGAACTTCATATTGATAAAAAGTGGATGGGCTGTATGGCGGTGGGTTGCATGTCACATATGATCATACATAGATTCATTAATATGCATCTTCCTATCTTAAGGTTTCTTGTGGTTTTGTTATGGTTTTGCTATATAGTGGATGGAAGATGGCTATGGTGGATGTTTCATGTTGGGATTTGTGAAGTGGGTTTTATTATGTAAAGTGGTTATGATGTATTGTGTCTGTTTGGCTGGAATCAGATTAATACAGAGAGGTGGGTTATTATGTAAATGTTGGAATGATTTAAATGCTACTCATGATAGGTAAAATTGTGTTATTTCATCTCCACTCTTAGTGAAGTGGGTTGAAGGGTATACATATTTTTGAAAAGGAAGTTAGAGCTGTAGTTATAAAAGGAAGCTAGGTTTTATGTACATGAATGGAAATGGAAGTTGGATGTGTAATGGTTTTGTAATTTTACATGAGTTTTTAGTTGGTAATTTTAACTTAATTTTTAGTTTTGTACGTGTTGCTAAATTTAGTTCAATTGAATCATGGAATGGATATGAATTTTTTGGTCTATAATTAGATTGTTGTGACCTTCAGGTTTGGAATGGTGGTACAAGTTGAAAATGCATGTACAGGTTTTGGAATATGTGTATAGGTTGCTAAAGTGCATGTTCAGGTCATTTGATTATATGAACAGAGGTTGAAAGTTGTGGAGTGGAATTAGATGTTACAATTTAATTTATTCATATGACAGAGGTTGAAAATTGTAATGAACTGATAGAATGTTGGATTTGAACTGAAGTTGCAGTCATTTTCTAAAAGTTATTAAGGGTGGAGTTTGCTGCAGGTGGGGTCAGTAGCATTTGGAGGAAGTACATGTTATAGTTGGATAGGAGAGAGAGAGAGAGAGAGAGAGAGAGAGAGAGAGAGAGAGAGGATAAGTTTGAATATTTTTATTTGTTGGTATTATAAAATCTTCCATGTCTGTTTGTGTACAGCTTTAACATCAATTTCTCTGATTTTTTTTTTATGAAAATGTTAACATGCAATGAGTTTGTATTTGTGATGTTTTATCTAAATGTTAACATGCAATATGTTTGAATTTTTTTTTTTTTTTTTTTACAAGGATGATTTATTCTATAGTTTCACTAAAGGGTGCATATGACATTCTTAATCATATGTTAATCTTCCTTTTTTTTTATGCAGATTGAATGAAAATTGAAAAACAACTTTTGTTGAAAAAGTCCATGCAGCTAGCTAGGATGCAGCCAACTTGAAGGCCAAGTATGCAGAGTACAATGTTTGGCATTTGAATGTTAGTACAGAGTAGAATCCCTTTGTGGTGAATGACTACTTCTCTTACCCAGTGATTCTCCCCTATGTATTAGAAGATAAATCTAATTGGTTGACAGACCATTGTGTACTAGATATATGCTTTCTTCTTGTGTATGTTGGCTGCCCACCACTTTAGAAATCCTACTGTGACTCTTCTCTTATCATGCAACAGTACTATGAGTTGTAAATTGCATATGAGGTGGATGTGTGATGTATGGATATTCAAATATTATAAATTTAATATTTGAGTTCATGATAGTCTATTGATTTCAATTTTAGATTTTGTGAATCATTTGGTGATTGTTTTCTATGAATGTGTATAGGTGTGAATGTTACAGTTTATTAATAAAATTATTTCGTCTCTATTTCTTATATTTATGACAAAATATATTTTACTCTAATTTCTTCCTTTATTGACAAAATATTTTGTCGTTAATTACTTATAAGTATGTTACCACAGAGTCGATTGGATACAAAAAAAAAAAATCGTCATCTACTGGTACTTTCTTTGACAAATTTTTATCGTCTTCCTTTATATTAAACGCGACAAAATTATTTCGTCTCTATTTCTTATATTTATGATAAAATATTTTTGACTCTAATTTCTTCCTTTAATGACAAAATATTTTGTCATTAATTAGTTACAAGTACGTTCCCACAGAGTCAATTGGAGACAAAAAAAATCGTCATCCACTAGTAGCTTCTTTGACAAATTTTTTTCGTCTTCCTTTATATTAAACACGATAAAATTATTTCGTCTCTATTTCTTATATTTATGACAAAATATTTTTGACTCTAATTTCTTCCTTTAATGACAAAATATTTTGTCATTAATTAGTTACAAGTATATTCTTGTAGAGTCGATTGGAGACAAAAAAAATCGTCATCTACTGATAGTTTTTTTGACAAATTTTTTTCGTCTTCCTCTATATTAAATGCGACAAAATTATTTCGTCTCTATTTCTTATATTTATGACGAAATATTTTTGTCTCTAATTGCTTCTTTTAATGACAAAATATTTTGTCACTAACTACTTACAAGTATGTTCCCAACAGAGTGTATTGGAGACAAAAAAAATCGTCACAAATTTATCTTTTTCAATGATGAATTTTTTTTTTTCGTCACCAAGACCTTTTAGCGACAAGGCTTTGGCGACAAAACGGGTGACGAAAAATTTTCGTCTTAATTAGTTTCGGTGACGAAATATGTACATTTTGGGACAAATTTGTGTCGTCCTTAAACCCCAAATTTCTTGTAGTGCCTCAACCGTCATAGGTCTACCCGTCTCAAGTTAAAAGCTCGACTCCGAAGGAGCCGGCTCGACTGGTGGCAATGTTCCGCCCGAACTGGTGCCCTCGTCTGTCGGGCTTTTCCTTTATTAACTCTCTCTTCGCCCGATCTCAGTTGAGAATGGCCGAATCTCTGGACTTACAGACTGAACTGGGTCAGGCCCGAATCCAGGGGCCTCCTCTTTTATAGTAGCAGGAGCCATGAAAGACTCAGGGACAGGGGTCCCGACAACGTCCGAAACTGCAGGCGGGAGCGCCAAGGCTTCCAGATCCACGAACACCGGGATGCGAGGCATTTCCTCCTCTAGTGGATGCGGCGAAGAATGGTGGGGTCTTCTCCTAAGGGGAGTCCTGCTAGGCTCCGCTCGGAGGTAGTCGCTTCGGCACCAAACGAAACTTGGCTAGCGATGTTAGTCGCAACCTGAGAAGGACCTCCCTCTTCGATTACGACTGCGGCACAGCCTCCCGTTTCAGCCTCGGGCTCACCTCTCTCTGGACTATCTTCTTAGGGCAACTGTTGAGGCAGTTCGACTCTTTTATAGTAGCCACGATATTTCGGCTCGTAGCCCAGGAGCGCCCAGGCCGATCTGTTTGAGAAGTCCGTGCACTTTGTGATCTTCCGATGCCAAGCCTTATTCTTCACCCAGCCAATTTGCCCAGCAAACCACTTCCTCTCTCGAGCAGCTGCACGGCCAAGCAGAACATCAGTTCGGCAATGTGAAGAACAAGACAAAATTAAGTCTAAAAGAACGATATTTACTTAAAACGACCCCAAGGCGACGTGGGACCATGTATCTAGCGCCGAACTCCCAATTCCTTGAGACTCATAAGAGGTCGTCCCCCGCATACTTATTAGCGTCTTCAAGCGCCGTAACGAAGCTTTCTCGATGAGGCTTGACTTGGAGGTAATAATTACCTTCCCGGGACTTATAGATGTCATATACATCCTCGATGTCATGAATGCCAAGGTTAATATCTAACTTCTCATTAAGCACAGCCGTACCCATGATGATTTTATAACAGTTAGGCATCAGCTGGCAGGGACTAAGGGACCAAACACTAAGGCAGGTCCTAAGCAAGGGGTCTAAAGGAAACCTAACTCCCCCCTCGATGATGGCTATTAATGGAATGGGCATCCAGCCATCCAAATACGAGCGAATTGCATAATCCAGAGGATCCGCCCGCCTAACAAGGACGTCGTCCGGTATGCGATATGCCCTTTTAAGCCCCTCTATGGCCGCAGAGTTCTCTAACCAATGGCTGTAAACACCCATTTCTAAAGGCGAAAGGAAAAAGAAACCCCCAAAGAAAAAGCCTCTGAAGAAAGCAGGAATGAGCTAGACAGAACAGAACTTACAGACAGGAAATTGATTTAGACCGGGAATCAGTCTCTACTCAGGGTCTCTCCCGCGCGTCGCTGCAGCTTCTTCTGCTCTGAAAGACTCTGGGAAGGCCTCCTTCGAAAACGAGAAATAAAGAAGAAAAAGAAGATGCTGCTATTTATAAAAAAAGAAGCACCATCTCAAGGTGCCGTTTTTGAAATTCGAAAACGTCATATCGAAAGGCTGCACGCGCCTCCTGCTTGACAGCGTGGCCAACCATATGGTGACGTGTGTCATCGTCGGCTTGTTTTTCACAATGATCAAGGCATAACGTTTATTACCTCGGGCAGACGGAAGGAAGTCGGATGAGGACCAAATATCAACGGCTATCATCAAGGCGAAGATCTTTGGCAGATTCTCATCATTATAGCTTCCGACCTCAAAGACTCCAGGACTCTAAAAAGTCAGAAGATACGGGGCAATTGTGTGGGGCAATTCTTAAGATGCCGAAATTATGTTAATTCCAGCAGTAATGCCGGTTCTTCTTATATTCATTTCGGATACAAGCATTTCGGCTCAGATGCCAATGCGCTAGCCGAGACCAATATTATCACCTCAGTCAGCCCCGACCTAAGACTGTCACGATCTCCGCCGTGTGCCTTGGCCTCAGTCGCACATCTCGGCTGCAGTTGTATGACGAACCACCAACCGAGACAGGCACTAACAGCCATCTCCTACCTTCAAACACGTGGCAGGATACGAGCACGCGCTAATATGACAGATACATCATCCTAGCCGTCTAGAATCCTCTTCAAATCTCTGACAAAGCGGCATCCAGCGGCTACAGCCATATCAAGGCGAGGCCCAAGAAAGAATCCGATGGGACCTTTGCCGCCAATAAGTCGAGACAAGATCAGGCCCAATGTGACTGACATTTAATGCAATATGGGCTGATCGGACCATCATTTAATGCAATGTGGGTTATGATGGATCCTCATTAATTACTTTGTGAGCTGATGAGACCTGAGTAGTCAAATCATCAGCTCCACTATCAAATATCTAGAGACTCTTCTCCTATATACAATAAACATGTTCCAACTCAGGTACACAGACGCATACATGCACTCTTACTATGCCTCTCTTTTTCGAAAAACCTTAGTTCAATCCCTGTACTAACAAAACCATCGGAGAGCCCTGTGCTGCTGACAGCCAAGGTCCTCTGACTGTTCTTTCTCCCCTTTCAGGTCCCTAAAGCGGCTGGCTTTCCACAGTCATTTGGATGAGTCTTGTAAGGCTCCCCTTTATTTTGTGAGTTGCATTTTCTGCACTTACAGTCCCCACCCCAAAAACGATAAAATATTAAAGAAAGGGGCAATGGGACCATTGTTTGCCCATATCAAATGAAAATTCTAGGTGAACCAGAGCATGATACCATGACTGATAATGTTTCTTTTTTTTCTTTTTCTTTTGTTTTTTTTTTTTTTTTTGGGATATTCTCATCGAGGTTTCTACTAATTCGTGTTGTGCAGTGACTTTGCTGGTCTTGTCCAGGAAGATTTATTTTCTGTAGTTTTTTGTAGCTATAGACCTTATAGGTACAAGATCATGTTGTTAGAATTCATGTTATGGAAATGGAGCACTAGGAGAAATAAGCATCACACCATCATCATCATCGAAAGTCTATGCTACCTCCTCTTCTCTTGTCCTTGAGCTTATAAAATTTTAAAATTTAATACCTGGGCTGTGTGCAGAGGAAAATTAGTAATTCAGTTTGAATGGTAAATATTTGATGATTAATGAAACCACATCCCCTGAGACACCCCCACCTAAATGGCATGCTAGCTTAGAGGAAACATAGGACTCTATTTAAATTGGTAAATTCTATGAAAAATAGTCAAGGTTTACGTAAGAACACGTAGAGGAAGACTAATTAATGGAAATTTCTATTATGCATCCCAAAATTTTAAAATTTATACCGGGGATGGGTACAGAGAAATCATGTGGTCTTCTTAAATCCTAATGGTTTATAGTACTAGAATCTTGTATTCACAAGCTATGTCCAACTTGGTAAAGCACTTGGATCTCATATTCTTGTTTGGCAACTCTATCCTTAGAGTCAAGTAAGGTAAAGCCTCAATTTCTATAAAAAAAAAAATCCACCAAAACACTTTAATTCAAAATTCTCACCATAATTTTTGAAAAAAAAAAGTCAAAAAGTAACATCATTTCTCTATTTAAAATAAAAAAAAAAAACCAACAACCTCCACTTTTCAATAAGAAAAAGTCAAAAAAATTCCATCACAAACAACAAAAAATAAAATATCATCATAACCTATTTATATTTTGTTATTTCCTCAAAATAACCTTTACTCCACTAATAAAGTCCAGCACTCCTGGGGTTGACACCGGTTCAAATTATCGTACTAATATATCTTTTGTTTTGAGGATCATCATACTAATGTAATAAGGACAACTAATATATCCTGTGTTTTTGAGGATCAACATACTAATATAGTAAAGACAGCAGTGTAGGAGAGGTGTCAAAGTGGGTCGTACCATTGATGCACAACGATTCAATAACCACTTGAATTGAATCATCTCCGTACTCCTTTTTAAGGTCTCGAGAGTTGACAAGATATATTTATAATTCTGAAATCTATTGGAATGCAAATGGTGGGGCAGAGTGGCGGACCAGGATTTTCCTTTGATGGGGCGAGAACCCAAATATGGGAATTATGTTTTGAGGGCGAATGTAAGATTTTAATATGGGTTTTAGAGACAGATCAAGAATTTTTGATGTGATTTTATGAAGCGAACCATCAAGAACTTCCAAATGGATTTTGGAAGTATAACCTAGTTATGAGGGGGACAATCGCCCCCAAAAGCATGTACTTGGTTCCACTGCAGGTCTAACCAATGATTTATTGACAAATTATGATGAAAGTAAACTATTAGATAGAATTTTTTTGCCTGTGGAATGCTCCAATATCTCGTGAATTAGATAAAATGTAACTACTCTACATTTGAGCTCCACAGTTAAAAATCTAAACCAATTAAAATACCAAACCAAACCAAACCAAACCAGATCAAGCATTTTCCCACTAGGTGGGGTCGGTTATATGGATTTGACGACGCCAATCAAATCTGTTTAGGGTCATGTCCTCTGTTAGATCCATGTAGGCAAGGTTATGTTTAATAGTTTCTTTCCAACTTCTCTTGGGTCTCCCACTCCCTCTACTACTCCTGACAATCTCCATGTTTTCACACCTTTTAACAGGTGCCTCCGTTGGACGCTTTCTAACATGGCCGAACCATCTTAGTCGATTTTCTCTCATTTTATCTCCAATCAGTGCTATTTCTACTTTGCCCCTAATCTCCTCGTTCCTAATCCCATCTCTCG
Source organism: Camphora micrantha (assembly GCA_003546025.1). Classification (NCBI taxonomy): domain Eukaryota; kingdom Viridiplantae; phylum Streptophyta; class Magnoliopsida; order Laurales; family Lauraceae; genus Camphora; species Camphora micrantha. Next base: position 4,064,782 of record QPKB01000012.1, on the reverse strand, counting down.
TTGTGATCCCGCACATCCATCTTAACATTCTCATCTCCGCAACTTCCATCTTCTTAACATGATTATACTTTACTGCCCAACACTCTGATTAAAATAACAACGCTGGACGTACCGCCACCTTATAATACTTTTCTTTAACCTTGAGGGGGACTTTCCGATCTCCGAAACACTCCTCCATTTAGTTCACCCGGCCTGAATCCTGTGACTTACATCAGCATCAATCCTTCCATCCTGTTGCACCATAGATCCAAGATATCTAAACCAATTAAAATAAATATCCTAAATATAGAATGCAAGGACATGCCAACATGATATCTAAAAATTCATGAAACGTATACATTGTTAACTATTTGCCCAATCTGAGACATACAGCATAAGACGGTCTACGTGAAGCTACTGGGTAATAGTTATGGCTGTGATGTTCTGCTTGGTACGTGCGGCGACTTTGACTAACACGTACGTGTGAGATGTGGACTCAGAGAGGGGACTTTTCTTGGTGTGGAAACTATATGATCCCACCGCTGACACATCCATGTGACACAACCACTGTATTGATTGGGCGATGGAAAGAGACTGAGTGAGACTCATAAATAGACATTGGCAAAAATGTGAGTCTCCACGTAAACCCAACGACTTCTTGCTAAAGAGAAAGTAGACAGTCGGCGTTGTAAAAATGATATGAATTAAGATGAAAAAAACATAAAATGCAGGTGTATGCACATCTGCAAATTTTCTACCATATATTAGGGAATATCATACAAGGGTAGATATCATACATTAAGGAGAATATTATCATTTTTGCATTGTTCTTTAACATACAAACCGTTTTGCATGAAGTTTTAATATGTAAATAGCTTTAAGGCAAAAGTTAGGTTTTTTTTTTTTTTTTTTCTCTTTTGGTAGATGTTAGGTATTATTGATGCTTTTAGAGACAAAACATATATAAATAGAAGAATAAGAGTAAAAAGGTAACAATTGTATGTAATTTTTTTTATTTTTTTTGGGTAAAGAATTGTATGTACTTGTGTAGAGGTGTAATTGGCAGGTGAGGGTGGTTGTATCATGTCTTGCAACTATTAGGTCGAACTTGAGTCGGCAAGGTAGGAAGTAGACTGATAGTGACTTGGAGAGTCATGTTTACAAAAATATTAAAAAAAACTATATAAAAAAGTCTACACTAATCATATAATGCACGAAATAGTTTTAAATTATACTCTATGAAACAATGAATTAGATTTTAAAATTTTTTTGGTGGTGTTTAAATAATTTATATAAAAAGTAAAGTAAATCTCAAGAATAATAATGATTGTGCAGAACTAAAAAAAAAAAAAGAAGATGAAGAAATCAAAAGAAAAACTAGGCCAAAAACAGACCACCGACACGGTGCCACACGACCCATACCCTCAAAAAGAAAAACAGCTAATAAAATCCCGTAGCTTTCATAAATGGTAATAATGAACAACCAAGATTATTCAAATTCAAATGCAAATCTAAAATCTTGAATATCTTATATCTATTCAATTCAGTCTTAATCTTTCTATGTATGACATCCCCTCAATCTCATGATCCTTCACAGAAAGATATGTGGTGCAATTTGATGAAGATGGCGAGATTATAAGGCTTATTAGATAATTTAATGAATAAGAAAGGATGTTTAGCCTTCAAGGTTTTCTTTTTCTTTTTTTTCTTTTTTTTTGGAATATTCTCTCGTGCATTAGATAGAATTTTATGCCCATAGAATGCTTCAATATCTCGTGAATTAGATAAAATGTAACTACTCTACATTTGATCTCCACAGTTCAAAATCTAATTCATTTAAAATAAATATCCTAAATATAGAATGTAGGGACATGCCAATATGACATCTAAAAATTCATGAAACGCATACATTATTAACTATACCCCCAATCTGAGATATACAATATAAGACGGTCCACGTGATGCTACTAGGTAATAGTTACGACTGTGATGTTCTACTTGGTACGTGCGACGACTGATGAGTGTCAAATATTGCATATTTTACCCTTCATTAGTGCGAATTTTATCAGCATTTCATATGCATATCATTTGCTTTACATAGATATTTTATCATTTTATCGCATTAATTAATTATCGGATTATCATGCATAAATTTAATTATTTAGAGCGCATTTTTATGTAATTTCTCTCGTATAGGTGGACCATGCGACTACTCCAACCTTCCGGCTAATGTCCCAAGATATCAAGAAGAAATTTTAATAAAGAAGTTACATGAAGAAATGTTATTGAAAAAATCTTAAGAAGAGTTGAAGAATTCCAAAATAAGAAGAGAAGATTTCAAGAATAAAAAAGTCATTTTCAAACAGAAATGAATGGTTGGTTTATTAGTTAGAGCTTGGGTTGGTATAAAATAGGTTATGGGTTCAAATCTTAATAATTACATTTTTTTTTTTACATAGAAAATATTTCATCCAACTCTAACATCTCTACCGATCAAAGTGAAAAAAAAAAATCTTTTTGCAAGTTAGTTTTTCAGCAATTTTATTTAACTTATCTATACTTTTAGATTGTAAGTAGGAGCTTAAGTGTAAATAATTTAGAGAGTGTGTAATTGAAGATTATTAATGAAGATTCAGAGCTCTTTCTTGATGTTTAGTGGCTAAAGCTCTTGGATTAGGCTCTCATTTTGAAGTTAAGTAATGTGATTAGTTCAATTCCATGTATGTTTTAGTTTAAATTCTCTACTTGTGCCTTAATTGATTAATAAATTTTAGATCTAATTGTGCTAATTTCTCTCATTTCTCATGCTCTATTTTTATACTTGATGCTTGGATAATCTCAATTGATGCTTTGTAGTTGAATTAAGTTCTCTCAAATAACATCCTTTAAAGCTCTTATCATTGATCTTTTGTAACTTGATTTTGATGAATTATTGTTAGGGTAATTAGATGATAATCTAGGATCTTGGCTTTTGATTTTCCTTACTTTAATCTTCATTGTTATATCATCCAATCTAATTAGGCAAGAGATTGCTAATTGGATTGTAGATTTGAGAGTTGAATTAGAACATGCATTGGTTAGATTAATTACATACCCTAAAAGAGATTTCCTTATTTCTCTAGAGCTATTAAGAGATTGTTCTGAATGACTGCTTTAGAAGGTTTTTTTGTTGCTTCTACTCTCTTGTAGAAAAATTGATTATCTTGGTTGACAAGGTGCGAGGAGATCAAGTAAGGAGAACGACGCACGGCGAAGAAGTCATAGCAGCGGAAGTTGTGCAATAACAACTATAGTCTTTAGGTCGAGGTAATGACTGAGATAAAAGAGCTGTGAGTTTATCTTGTAACTATTCGTGAGTTCCTAATTTTCGGATCGTGGTTTTTCACCCTTGATAGGGTTTTCACGTTAAATATTGTGTCTGCCTTCTTGTAGTGTGTGATTGGCAAATTGATTAGATGGCTAGTTCTATCTTATTAATATAAAACTCTCAAGATTCATCTTCTTACATAATTTGATTCCTTCTAGTAGAGCTTGTAATCCTGCCTCCAAGGCATTACTTGGTGCAACTTTCCCTGCATAGCTCATTATGAAAGTGACCGCAGAGCTCCCAATGGTTCCTCCTATTCCTGCACATTGTGTAAATGGGTTGAAGGAACCATCAAATTTTAATTTTAACAAGTTTTACCTGGAGGCTGGATCCATATGTCGGGAGGAACTCCGGAATTAGGAACTGTTAAAGAGATGAAATTAAAATAATTCCATTCATATCAAGCAAATATGGTTTTAAATTTAATTAACGAGGGGAGTTTATGAGAATGGCTAAAAACATTGTCATTTCTCATTTTCCAGATAAACCAACAAGCAAGTAAGGTTGTTTTAACAGAGGGCACAGATGTGTTTGATCAGAACTATTGAGAGAAAATCATGGACCTTGTTGGGTTGTTCTTCATTTGTGGAAATAGGTTCCAAATTGATTTGGTTACTGTGCAAGACACTAGTAAGTCGTCAACTGATTCATCTTCTTCATTTGGATGGGATGTCTAGAGACCACAATCGTTTTCCATCACAAGTGAGGCCCCATATTTGTTGATCAAGGGCCTTGTATATGAGTGGGAACCAACAATAACGACTGCGACATGCTGCTTGGCGGGTGCGATGACCGAAATGTGTTAAGATGTGGGAACCAAAGAGAGGATTTTTCTGTGGTGGGGCAGAGCCAAGGTGCAGTGGCCTTGTTAAACACATGGGTGGGACCCACCTTTAGGAAAATCCAAGCAGCTTTTCAGCCCTGAAACCCATTGTATCCTGTGTGTCTGGATACTCAAAAAGGCCAAGGAATGTAAAATTTCATCCACAAAGATCAATTGTAGATCCACGTTATCTGCACATGCACCACTTGTTAGCATTGGTGAACCCATGTATTGGGTTTTAGGAGCAATCACTCCCATGGAAAAACCCAAAAGAAAGGCCAAAAAAAAAAAAAAAAAAAGTCGGTCCCCACCCGCAAAACGATAAAATATTCAAGAAAGCGGCAATGGGACCATTGTTTGCCCACATCAAATGAAAGTTCTAGGTGAACCAGAGCCTGATACCATGACTGATACTGTTTCTAGCCAATCACTACCACATATGGTTATACGGTCTAAAGATAGCGTGACTTTCACAAAGCCTCCTTTTATGACCTTCAGAGCCTCCTTTTATGACCTTCTTGGCAGCCACAATACCAATTGAACGAATCTGCATGTTCCTCAGTGTTCAAAGCGGCTCACCTTGGCATATTTAGATGTACGGTGAAGTGACGTAAAGTGAGGTGAAGTATCAAATCAAAAGAGAATAAAATATCGGATGTTATGATGGTCTCTTGTTTTTAGTTATTTGAGTAGAAATCTATTGGACTTTTTGTGTAAAAAGAAGAAATCTTTTTGTCATTTAGTGGAGAAATGAGGTAGTTTTTTTTATTATCTTGTTTTTTTAAAGAGGGAAATTTGTGTACTTCTGATATGACCCATTGTCTTTTCTTGTCTAGATAATGGAAGCTTTACTTCACTTTAACTTTACTAGTAAAGTACCAAACATGCCCAAGAGAGGATCGAGTTTAATGAGCAACTCATGTTCTTAATCAATAGGTGTTTTTGCACACCCCTCTGCTTTGTGGGTGCTCATATTTATATGGATGGATACATAAGATCGCACTAAAATGCATGAACCAATTTTAGTTTCATGTATAATAACATGACCAAGTTTATGATGTAACTTAGAGAAAATATTAGGTAGGGTTTCCCTTCTCCTTAGGCTGCTTGGGCTCTTGCATATGGAGGAGATATAGAGACAGTTAATAGGAATTTTGCAAATAACACAATAGAAACAAGCTTATCCGAGGATGTTAGTAAATCATTAATATCATGATAACTTTATAACAAAGCAATAATGTAATAATATCACAATCGTTTTTTAATATATATTTTCCTAAACCTACTTGTACCCATGATCATCTAAAAATTAGGATTGGATTGAAGTCCAACTTGAGCCAACATGGTGGTCAATTACGAGTTTTGAGCCACAAGGAGCTCTATAGAGAACTCAGGTTTGCATCTAAAAAGCATGCGCCAGATAAGTGTGCGAACCACATTGATGATGAGAGAGTATTATGTGGATTGTAGATATGACAAATACTCTTGTTATCATCATCATCATTGAATTTATGGTCTCAAAGCTTATCATTAGAAGTGCATTTCTTTTTCCATGATCCAATCCAATATGATGGCCAAATCACAAATTAGGATTAATTCCAATTCATTTTTAGTCAATTATGTCCACTAGGATTTAGATTTGATAATGAATGCGTTTTTGCTTTACAAACCTACTGAAAACAGACCTAATCTTTTGGTAATTTTGTATAGAGTGGTTGTTCACTGATCTGAAACTTATATTATCACGCATGATATTCGAGACTTTTATCGTTGTACTGAAATAATGACCCCGAAGCTTTTCCTCGAATAGGTCAAAGATCAAACTAAGAAAAGGTGCCAGCCGAAATTCAACTTTTCTTTTTCTTTTTTTTTTTCCATGGGGTTGGACATTTGAAAGAGGGAAAGACCTAACCACTTGCTTTTCTCCCTCCTCTCTCTTGGCCATCTTAAAGTTTGACGATCCACACCCACGATTTTCATAAAATGAAATTTCTCGTAGATTTCTCAGCCACAAATTCCTAGGCTGTTCTTATATTCCAAAGCATGTCATTTCGAGAAAACAGGAGAGAACCAAGTGGGAAAGGGCATCTCATCTCGTGGAAAGGGACCTCTCATCTCACTTACCTACCATTGCAAGGATGTATTGTTAAAACCAACCTAAAAAAAAGTGTCTTAGTGCATATTTGGGAGATGTCTAATTTTTCCCGCTATTTATCTATTTCTCTAAAATAAATAGAGGTTTGAAAAAAAAAAAGTGTTTGGCATCACCTTTCAGCCTCTACCCATTTTAGAGAAGTAGAGGCAATGACTCTACTTTCCACAGCCCTCTTGATGAGGTAGTTGAGAAATAGAGGGAAAAAAAGAAGAGGCGGAGCTACAGTTTTTTATGCATAATCACGCCTGTTTTTTAAATTTTTCTCCAAATCTGAGCGGCCCAATCTAGATCCAACCGTTGAAAATGTTCACAAGGTCAAACACGGTCATGTATTCAAATTTCAGTAGTTGAATCATCACCAATCTTGAGATATATGCTACAAACCGTGAGCCATTTGATATAATTTGTTATGATATGTGGGTCACAAACACAAGATCAAAACCGTTGGATATGTTTGGGAGGTTGAAAATGTCTATGTGGCCAATTTTGATCACATAATACCTTGAATCTCGAGATATGTGCAAAATAAAAATAACTATCGATGTATTATGCTCAATATTGCTTGTCCATGAGCAGTAAACTGTTTTAATTTTTTTATTATTATTTAGAAGCGTGTAAAATAAGATCTAAACCGTTAGTAATGTTCACAATATCAAACATGACCATGAGACCAAATCTCACCCGTTGGATCATCACCAATCTCTAGACATATGCAAAAACGTGAGCCATTAGGTATAATTTTAGGGATTATGTGGGCCCCAAACACAAGATCCAAATCGTGAGATCTCTTTGGAAAGCTGATCACGTCCATATGGTCAATGGCCTATTACCTTATGAATCTCAAGAAATATGTGGAAAAACTCTTAAGCAATGATATAAGAATGTCAATTTAACATAGACACTTGCATTACCAAACACCTCCTTTTATTTTAGCATCTTTTTTCTATGATTATTTTTTGTATGGGCCTATATTGAATGGTATTTAAGAAATACACCAGGGTTCCCAAACATTACCAAAGTCATGTCAGCGTCCAACGATGGTTAGGCAAAGGGATGAGATTTTCATTCAAAATTCGTGAAGAACTCCTGTTTGGTCATTATAATTCCTCACAGATTTAACCAACAAAATGAGGATTTCTAGGTCAATCTTCCCCATTCGATCTGAAAATCTTCACTTATACGGATTCTAGCACCAAAATCAGTTCTTCCTAATCTAGATGCATTCATATTGATGTGACATCCATAGCCATACAAATTACAAACCCTCCGTGGGAACGCATGTTCCAGAGAAACAAGGAATCCCACATTTCAAAAGACCTGGCGGATACTAATGAAAGGTTCAGATTACACACACGCTCCACTCATCAAATCGTGCAAACTTGACTGATAAGAATCAATCGAGTTTTTGAAGTCTTTGTAAGCTTACGCATCCATTGTAATCCTTCTTGCCTTTCCTGTGTACCATTTGGACGCCCCTGACAAACCTTATCGGTTCTGCTGATATTTCTGCGCTAGCTCCTTCGCTCCTCCGTACATACGGTCTCACAAAATACAAGAGAGGAAAAATCCAGAACCAGATCAAGCCAATAAAAGTAGGAGTGAAGACATAAAGTGCTTATCTTTCCTGCCCAAAGATGCTGATGCAAAGACGAGACGTACTTGTTTTCCTGTTTCTTCTGACATCTAGTTGTTTTCCAACTTTTGGATCTGGAGCAACTGTTCTTCCCCAGGAGGAAAGTGAGATCCACTCACCTGATTCCCATTTTCTTTCTTTAAATGTCTTTAATGGAAGATGGTATGTGTCTAACCATTTCACCATGCGCAATAGTCTGAAACTTTGAATATTTTGAAATCCCATTCTCACCACCCCTATGTTTTGTTTAAGCATGCATATATAGAACACTCTAAACGGTGATAACAAAAAATAGGTCCTGATATATGCTTTCTTTTAGCAAAGACCCTAGAAATTGTGATACTGCTGCAGGACAGTGAATCAACAATAAGAAGGTGTTAGGTTTTGGCCGATATAATAAGAAAACTGTGTTTTGAAAGTATAAAGTGTATATAAGATTGCCTGTGAGATGAGGATGAGCTAGTACTCAGTGAGCTTTTTCGGTTCAGCTTGGTTTGGCTCGAATCTGTTTTACATGGTTAATTGAAAATCAAGCTAAGCTTAAAGAAGGATCTACTGAGCTAAGTTCGTCTCACATGTAGCTCCCGAAGTGATCAGGGATGGATGCAAAATTTTCTTCTAGCGGGGCAAAGTTGATCGACCAATAATATTAGTCGGCCCACTTGTGAAAAACCTAAACCATTCAAGAAATGACCCATTCCCTTATTATCTACATAAGATTCACTTAGGTCACATGTAATTAAAGTCCAACTCTATGGGGCCTACATGGGCTAATTACCTATGACAAACTTAGCTCATTTCATACTTATATCATATCCCCACCTTGATTCACCACCATGCCAAGTTTTGATATGCTCTTGGATGATTTACTCACTATTGGATTGGATCTCATAAAAGAAAAGGAGAGAGATATTATTATTAAAATAATATTAGACTTTAAGGTTTGTTAAATCAAGAGCTAGGATGATTTTAATGTCCATGAATGTCATCTACATAGTAGTGATAGTAAAAAGAGAAAGGAAAAAAAAGAAACAATGGTAGAGTTCTGCAACAATAGACCCACAAATAAAGCATCTAAATTGTTGAAAAATACCCTTCTCATATAGTGTATAGACCTTATCAAATTTCACTCAAATGACCCAACTTAAGATTGTTAACTTTTAGAAAAATGTTCCATAAAATTTCATAAACAAATTCACAATGTTCATATAGATTAATTCGACTTAGGCCCAGATCATGTTGAATTATATCTTTTCATAGAGAATTAGAGCATTTATTTTATGGTGTTTTTTTTTTTTTTTTTTCAAAGCATGCCCCACTTAAGAGCATCGGCCCTAGATAACCTACATTTCGAGCTTATTTAATTTTATTAAGTGGACTCCACTCAAGAGTTTCGTTAAATACTCTCTAAACATGGTTTGGATCTGGGATGAGATATTGGGATGGATGAGAATGACATTGGAGAGAGAGAGAACCATGAGATTTTATCTTTAAGGAAATAAAAGGTCAATAATGCCTTCATTAAGACAAGAATACCCTTGTTGCTTTCTAAGTTAACAACAAGTAGAGAAAGTTGAGGAGGGGCAAAATGGCATAAAATAAAAATTTCTAAATTCACTTCTATATTTTCTCTTGTTTATCAAAGATGAAAAGAAAATCAAGTGAGGGGTAGTTGCTTACACTCAACCCCCCTCCCTCCTTCCCTGTAAGTGACTCGACTAAGCTTGACCTCATGCTCAGCTATGTAACGTTTGTTTAATTTATTGGTAAATTAAAGTAAATGTTAAGTCAATGGAAAAGGCATGGTTGAGTAAATGAGCAGTATAACTTCTGGTAAAGTAAAATTTGAGTTTCTTTTGGATGAGGTAAAATAATTTGAAAGAGAGAGGGTGTAAAGCAACCACTTGTTTTTTATGAGGTAAGATTTTTGGTTACTAGTAAAGTAAAAGTAAAATTCTGTAAATGTATAGTTTTTGGCATATGGAACTTTACTTTCCCCTTTGTTGTGACCAACTAAGCAAGGGTAAAGTAAAAGCTTTCGAAGCTAAGATTACTTTACCACCTATTTTACTTTACCATATGAAATATGTCAACCCCTATTTGTCTCGTACGAGGAGTAATAAAAAGGTCGACTGAAAATAGGCAAATGATGTAATGTCTTTTTTTCTTTTTTTTACTTTGTCATGTTTTGATGGAAAAAGTGAAGTAGAAAATTAAATTTATAAGAGTAGTGCTACTTAGACAAACTTTTTGACCAGAATTTTAGACAATTCCTATGGTATGTCTTGAATATCACCTATGATATTCAAGGCATACCATAGGGTTTGTCCAAAATTCTGGCTAAAAAGTTTATCCAAATAGACTTTTTGAATTTATAATATGACACTATTAACATTTTACTGCTCCACATGCTTCTTTTTTGTACTTAAAAAAGTTGGTAAATTGTGGTAGAGTAAACTTCTTCTTCTGAGATTCTACCATTTGTGGGGTCAAAGAAAACCCTCTCTCCACCCTTGCTGCATGTAAAAAGGATCATACTGGTCCCCATCTCTTGTTTCTTTTCTCCACTGTAGGCATTTGATTGTGTAGCTTTGCCCCTTGGGTTTTCCGTATAGTTTGTTTTATTTTATTTTTATTTTTTTTTTGCTCTGCCCTAATTTGTGGGCTTGTAATTCTTTTTGGGTTTTTTTTTACCTTTTATGAATACAATTTGCATTCTATAGAAAAAAATAAAAAAATGTTGCAGTTTATTCATTCATCTTGAAACTTCCAAAAGAAAACCCTTTGATCCCTATTCTTTTACCAGAATTCATAGAATTTTGAATTCATGTTTGGATAATTTGCAAATTCTTTAAATGTTGTCCCTTGCTTAGAGAATTCCCCAAATTCTTCTTTGTATAGAAGAATTTACTCGGGCCCCTAATTTTGGAAACAAACCTTAATATGGTTATGGTTTTGCCGTTGACTTGCTTCATTTCTCTTTTTTTTTTTTTAATGTGATTAGTGGATGCCCTTGGACAAATCGGCAACACATTGGGCAAAAAGTGGGACTTAACGGCCAACCCCTGCAGTGGAGAATCGGGCTGGTCAGGCCCTTCAGTCACTGAGAATGCTGTAAACTACACCTGCCCCACAAACGACACATTCTGTCACGTTGAAAGCATGTAAGTTAAATACCATTATATAAATGTTTTTATATTTTTCGCAAGTTTCAAGCTTTTGAGTAGCTATTTTGTGTAAAATTATAAAAAGTTAGTTCTGTCTCTAATCTAAACTCTCATATTACCCTAATTTGGCTGGACCAACACTTGATAATAAACTATTTTTTATTCTAACTTAGGGTGTTGGGACCCAAGAGAACTAACAAAAGTTAGAAGAGGAAGCCCAACCGTGATGAGAGCCCAAACATGTGGGTAGAGAAGCTCTTAAATAAGGAATAATGACATTACCTAGAGATCAATACATGTGCATACAGTAACACGTAGGGTTGACAATCAACTGAGCAATCCCTTGTTGCCCTCTTGTTTTATTTTGATAAGTCTAACAATGAACCTAACTCTAATTTGAGTATAATTGGTCTCTATTTGTGAGCATTAAAGGACTTTATTTTGTGCGGTTTAGATTTCAGAATTGAGTCCCCCTACTGACCTCATTTTGGGAATATTTCATTATGAGAATGAATGCAGGTATTCTCTCCTTTTTCTGCACATATTTAAAACTTTCATTCTCTATCTCCCTCCTTTCTCTCTCTCTCTAGATTTTGTTGCAAAAATACCTTCCAAATGAGTTTTCCACTATTATATTATATAAAGCGAAGTGGATTTGATTTCCAATTTCGCTGTCAATTTCACTGTCAATTTTGACCATCTTATAATTTTTGACCTCCTTTTAATGCCAGACCCTACCAACTAATGGGCCAAGCCCTACCAACTAATTAATAGGCCATCAAGGGAAGTGGTTTGACCTTAGCAAACGTCGGGCCAGAGATAAACCACACTTTTTGGATCCAATCTGACCCGTGCATTTTTAATGACATGATAAAAATTAATCTGGTTTATGCCGAAACTCGAACTCAGGGCAACATGAATTTCAAAGGGGCAACCCAACCACTACACCACAAAGCATGTTTCTATTAATAATTATCAACAAAAACTTAAAACTAGTTAATTTGAAAGGGACCTGGCCCCACTTTGGAATATTGACCATGAGTCGGAATTTTTCTACAAGGTATTCATAAAAATAACTTTATTTTTAGAATATTAATCCCTATAAATACTATTATTATTATTTTCATGCTTATGCATTGTACTTTAAGATAGATGATCAAACTTTTGAAATAACTATTTTATATGATTTCCTATATAGTCATTAATTTTCTATGACAACCATTTTACAATAAAACTAAATTCAAATGAATATATAATATATGAAATTGATCAACAAAAATAATATGTTTCGTAATTAACAAGAAAATGACAATATTATTGAAAAAAGAAAAACTTGCCACAACAGCGTGGAGCTAAAGAGGATGCGGGAAACTTTCCATATAACTGATGTGCTACCATGCAAGCTTGCCGATGGAGAAAATGTGGAGTCTGGGTTTTATCTTTTTTGTGTGTGTGGCTTTAACTTTTATAAATCATGATGTAAATGGAGTGAAACGCTATGATTGACCCCATCTATTAAAAATCACAATCATTAAGGCAAACATCCTTGCTATTTATGGGATACTTCAAATTCTCACGGTTATTTCCACGGTCAAATTGATTTTCTGATTAAAAAATACAAAATACTAGAGTTTTACAAATAAAGTTTTTTTTTCTTTTTTTTATTATTTGGACTCTCCATCATGCCTTTTGTCTACTAAGAAACTCTCAATTTCATCATATTTCTATCAAGGCAATAGTATTTGAGTGTTAATGGGTCCTAGTGTCTATGAGTGTCAATTTCTGGGTTGTCTGGTTTATTTAATTCTTGGTCTTTTTTATTTAATCCACTCTCGGTCCTGGGTTGTCTGCTTTCTTTTTTATCTATTGATTTTGATTGTATACTTTTTTTAAAAATGCAGAACTAATGGCAAAAGGAATCTTCAATAATATTGGTCCATCTAAATAAAGAATTAAGCTTATTCTTATTATCATCATTTTCTACTTTCTCCAATATAATTCTATTTCTCTATGTCAACAAGAGAACTTTCATTTTTTCTATTCATTTACTTTTAAGTTCATTGTATTTTTTTTAGAGAAACTGTAATAATTTTTTTGTTTCTTTGTGTCTCTTTTTAGCACCGTCTTATGTCTCATTTGTATACTTAGTTTGGATCAGTGTTCAATTTATTTTAAAATGTTAGCATCTTGAGACATTTAGTACAATTAATATTAACCCTTTCAATTTGAGAGGTAAACATTTTTTAATTTATTTACTTTTGAGTTCATCATACTTTATTTGAGCAATTTTAGTTATGTTATTTTAATATGATTTATAAAAAAAGAATCATCATTTTAAAATTTCTATAGATTTGCAATATTTTTATGGTTGTCATAGATTGTGAGTTTCTTTTTGTCCCCTTTTTTGTTTCAATTTTTGGGTATTGGATTCTCCTTGATTTTTTTTCTTCTAAATCACTTTTTATAAGGGGATTTTCTGTGAATTCTCATTTTTATGTTCTATTTTTTAAATTTATTTAATGGTTATCATTATGAGTTAATTATTTATTTTACTTCCATTGGGTTTTTTAAGTTCTCTTTGTGAAATCTTTTTATGGATTTTTCTTATTTCTTTTGTGGCTTCAGATTTCCATTTTTGAGTATTAGATTATCATAAGTTGGTTTGGTTTTTCTAAATTTCTTTTATCATTGCATTGTCTATGAATCTTTATATATATATATATTTTTATAGCCTTTTTAATAAAATTTATTTCGTTTTATTTTGTATTTCTTTTATTATAATTTCTCACTTGTGATGGGTTTTTAGTTTTTTTTTTCTTTTTATAATGATTTTTCATGAATTTGTGGGTTCTTTTGTCTTTGCCCTTCTATGCTCCATTTTTTAGTTTTTTTTTTTTTTTCTCATGAGTGTTTGATTCTTTTAAATTGCTTATGTTATTGAGTTGATTATGGATTTTCATTTCTATATGTCTTTCAAATTTCATTGGATTTTATTTATAATTTATATTGTTTGTTTGTTTTGATTTTGTTTTTTAGTTTTCTCAATCATTAATCTTCAATTTTCATGGGCTTGTGTGTTTTTTTTTAATTATATGGTATTCGGTATTGAATTCTTATGGACTTTTTTTTCCTCTCTCAGATTAAAACCTTTTGCATTTAATTTAAAAAAAATATATCAAAATTTTTTTTTATAAATTTTAATAACATGATTAAATTGGTGCGGGCGTATTTTTCTAATTTATTATGAGAACGAAACATTCCTTTCCTTGAATGATGCCCAACCAGCCCCTACCCTTAAATTATCTGCCCCTAGAGGTTCTTCCTCTATCATTTTTAGCAATCCATCAAGAGGATCCATGTCACATGTGACATCTGGGCCGTTGAACAGGTGAGCGCTCACACATGATAGTCCTGTGTCCCAGCGACGCTCGGCCACCGATCAAATGGGCTATGAATGGAGGATAGAGTGATGATCAGTTGAAGAAAAAGGAAAAGAAATTGGTCAAATCCTTCACACTTGCCATTATACACGTGTGAATGATTGTCTGATCAGTATAGGTGGGCCCTCTGATATGAAGTGCTCATATATGATATATCTTAGGGTTTAGCTCCCTAAAGTCTTTCAAGGTTTTTAAAAAAAGCCATAATTGAAAAAATTGAGGCCCAAAAGGAATTGGCGCATCAAGGAGGGATTTAATCAAAATAGGGCTGTCAATTATGCACTTTGATACGGAAGCCAGGCCATGCCAGCAATAGCCCCCATAAGGGCTTTTCTTTTTGCCCTAAAACCCAGGGTACCGTAGCGACCTATATATATTATTCTATATATGAGGTGTGCATGAAAAAGGCTATCTGTCCCGATCCCGGGACAGAATCCGGGACAAACACCCCCTTCGGGGGCTATATGGGATCCAACGCCCCCGAAGGGGGTGTTTGTCCCGGATTCTGTTCCGGGATCGGGACAGATAGCATCCCTCGGTGTGCATTGTGCACACCCATAGTTGCGGCCACCTGTTGATCCATTCGAGTGGCCATGCAACTCCTACAGTTATAAACCCCCGGAATTGCACCCATGCAAATGGATTTAACCGTTAGATCCACTCTGAACCCATCCATGCAAGTAAACGACGAATAGTAGATGAGAGAGTTAACAGCAGGATTGGATGGGGCTCATATATTTATACAGGGCCTGACTGGATCTTTTTAGAATCTGCTAAGCCCTATCCCCATGCGGGACCTGCAGTGACGTATAATATAGAAAATTTTTCAAAATAGGAATTAAATTTTTCTCAAATTTTAATTAAAAAAAAACTCACATTTCAAATAATGGCTCAAGCTTTTTATTTTTATTTTTACAATTCAAATTCGGCTATCAGGAAAGAATTGAGTTTCCCGGCGACTTGAGTTTCAAAGAATGGGAGCGCTGTTGCCGGTGACGATCTCCGACCGGAACGCAAGTGGCATTCCAAGCTTCATGTATTATTTTCGTGGGTTTTTATTTTTATTTTTTATGCATCCGTTTTCATCTTATTGTTTTTGGAGGATATTTATGCAATTCGTGGTCTTTTGAAAGTTCCCTTGGAAAAAAAGGGGTTTCTTGATGATGTCAAAAAATGGATGACGAGTCTGGATAGAGAAATCCATTCTCTGAACCCTGTTGTAAAATGAGGCATTTGTGTGAGAGAAACCGCCCGACACCCCCAAAAACAAACTAATCTCCAATTGACAAACCAAAGTACCAACCGATCCAGTCTATTGCTCAGTTGAGACCCACTGCAGACGTGTGAGCTTGCAATGCGTTCCTTTTCGGTCGAGGATTGTCACCTCGGCGATGCAAGGGTCGGGCCTGGCATGGCCTGCCAGACCAGCGGGTACCTCATTTGAAATGTAAGTTTATTTTGTCCCGATTTGAAATCTGCTGAAAATTTGAGCCCTATTTTAAAAATTTTCCAACATAAAACTTGGATGATTAATAGTGTAATCAGATGTCAACTATGATGTCGTCTAGTATGTTCTTAACGCGGGACATTCATGTGCATCCATCACTCACCATAGGGTGAGGGCACTTTCCCTTTTTTGCACACGTGAATCTCCCTTTTGTACTTCACTCTATGTACTTGAAATCCCCCTTTTGTACTTATTTGAAAATTTTCATTTATGGAAGCATCCCTCGTCCTATGGTGAGGGATAGATGCACTTGAATATTTTCCGTTCTTAATTGTCCATTAGACTTATCTTACTTGTTTATGATAAGTTTTATTGGTATACTTTTAACAGTCTAAGCATTTCTTTTTTTTTTTTTTATGAGCAAATAAAAACTTTCATTTCAACCAAAAATAGATAAATTAAAAAAAAAAAAAAAAAAAACACTTGCGTTTGCCAGAGTCATTCTTACTTGGACCATATTCCTTCATGTTATACAAGTGATGTTTGAGGTGATACCATACCACATGATGAGTAATTTGAGTGTGTTTGTATTCTTTTCTTTTGGCCCTGGCGGCCCTTGAGGGTAGGATAAGGGCCAATGTATTAATTATATGGGCATGCCGAGAGTGCCGAGGCCTTGACTCGACCTAGGCCCTGCCCCCAATATGTGAGGAGGGTTAGGGTAAGGGTTGACCAGGCCCGGCCCTAGCGTGAAAGGACTGAATTGATGAAATAATCGATTCTTGTTGTCTTTTTTTCGAAAGTCATGAAAAGCATAGACTTTTTTGAAAATAGAAAGACATGAAAGGCATAGACTTTTTTGAAAATTTTCATATATCTTTCAACAAACATGATTATCTTCAAAAAAAAAAAAAAAAAAATAGTGACTTTTATGAAAATTTTCATTTATCTATGTCCCTGCTGAGTTGACTTTGGAATTGCAGAGTTCTCAAAGGTCAGAATCTTCAAGGAGTGCTTCCACCAGAGTTAGCCAAGCTTCCTTACCTCAAGCAAATGTAAGCTTTTGCATGCATAAATTTTTTGATTTACTCCTTGTTTACAACCACTTGGCTCTAAAAGTTCAGCTTGATAGAGAACAATGTAACAATATATATTAAGGTTATAATAACCCCCGCATGTGGGGGAATTAGACCCTTCGTGGGAGAATACAAGGCAGCTCTGATGCCATGATTATAACCACTTATTCTAAAAGCTTAAGCTGATAGAGAGCGGTATAACAATGTGTATCAAGGTTTCAACACTCCTCAAACGCAATGTAATGCTAGGCTTCCACACTGACTGTAGTAAATGTTCTTCTAATTGACAGCGATTTGACTCGTAACTACCTCAGAGGCACAATACCTTCGGAATGGGGATCCATGCAACTTGTGACCATGTAAGTTTTTATCAACTGTCATATATGTGTTATGACTTATCCTGTGAAAGCAAGTATCTTAATAGAGACAATGGTGTTGCGCAGCTCTTTTCTTGGAAACCGCATAAAAGGGCCAATCCCGAAGGAACTTTGGAATATATCCACTCTCACATATCTGTAAATATCGATAAATATTCTCCTTCAAATCACCATTTTGCAGTCTAGGTTCATTTTGGAATTTTCGTTTTAGTCTATGATATTGGTGAGTTTTTTAAGGATTTGAATTTTCAGGAATCTGGAAGCCAACATGTTTTTTGGAGAATCCGGGCTTCTTCTTGACGGAACTGAGAAGCTTGTCGGCATAAAGAGAATGTAAAGCCACCTCCTTTGTATATATTTTGTGAGTTTTAGTAAGTTGGGTGAGATAGCATGTATTAATCCAAAAGCTTTAGTTGATAGGTGAAAGGCCCAAACAGGTATATAAAGCTTTGTCAAACTCATTACTTGGTGATGTAGGATGTGGGACTTTCCCAACAAGATCCTTCTTTAAAAACCTAAAGAGAACCTACTTTTGCTAGAACCATGATCGCCCATGTGTAGGTCCGATTCTGAAAATCAAGACATTTGCTAACATGATCCTATGTTGGGAGAATGTAACAGCTTTCTTTCTTCTTTGTTTTAGCTTTTAGAATCTAGATTTAGTAGAATTGTTCTTTTCTTTGGTTCGATGTTTGTCAACCACAATTGCTCAGTATTGGAACAGATCTTGGAGTGATAGGATGTATGATCTTTTCTTCTCTAATCTTTAAATGGATTTTGATAGTACATTTTTTTGTGCCTTCTTTCTGTAAACGCAGTGTTCTTTCTTCCAATGTATTTTCGGGACAGCTGCCAACGAGCCTTGCTAACCTTACAAACTTGACGGATTTGTAAGTTCTTTTGAGTTTTATAGATGCATATTTCGTACCTAAAAAGTTTTCTCTCCAATCAAAAGAGGGAGGTGGAATATTTATTTCTGCACACTATGCAGTAAGATAAATGATAACAACTTTACTGGAAGTATACCTGGTTTTATAAAGAACTGGACGGAGCTTGCTAGATTGTAAGTATTTGTTCTTTCAAACATTTGAGTTTTCTCTATCCATTTTCTTTGACTGAAACATTTAGAAATTTCATCAATCGCAGAGAAATACAAGGAAGCGGTTTGCAAGGACCAATTCCTTCTGAGATTTCGTCATTGGTAAATTTAACTGACCTGTAAGTAAAAGCGCTGAGGATCCACTATTAATTGAGAATCCACTATTAACTGATGTGTAGAATGCCTTTTCCAAATGGTTGTGAATCAAGGAAAAGCAGTTGAGGGTATATGAACTTCCACTAACTTTCTTAGTGGGATGTATATGTTGTAGGAGGATCAGTGACATTAATGGACCAGCAACGCCTTTTCCAAAACTGGATAATATGAAAAGCATTAGGACACTGTGAGTTGAATGCTTATATTCCTCTTGTTTTATAGGAACTAGCATCCACATCCTGTTGAACTGAATGCATTCTATTTTGTGTGCAGGATATTGAGGAATTGCAATCTTACCGGATCTATCCCGGACTATATATGGAAAATGGAAAGATTGAAAACCTTGTAAGTTGATTCTTTTCGATAAAAAGGATATATTATATGTGACATTAACTTCTTTCTGGCTTCCCTTAAAAATGGAAATGGGTTCCAGTGAACGAGTCTGACTTTTTGCAGAATCCTTTCCTTTGGAACATAATGTCATGCTAGAGTATTGTAAATTGATTGTAGAACAAAAAGACATTGAAGAAAGGAAAATTTTTGTCCAACTAGAATAAGCCACTCAGTAGAAATTTTAACATGTCGCTTGATTTCTTCCATTCAGAAACCAAATGTGAAAATTGCAGAGCACTAATTAGTAAAATTAAGTAACACTGTGTCACCGACAATGTGATTGATTAATGAAGTTGGAATGCTTCAAATAGAATTTTGTAGTAAATGCAGGAGAGCTTTGTGAAATTGAAGACGAATTGATATTTAAACAAAAAAGAAGAAGAAGAAGAATAAGAAGAAGATGATGAATTGATAGAAACTTCTATAAGCCACAGTTGAAGCTTACCGGTTTATAACTTATTGCACAGACTGGGAGTCTGGGACGAGGGCTTATCAGAACACAAGCACTTTTACATGACATTGATAACATGTTCGCCCACAGCTTATTGGCCACTGGATTAAGTTAAACCCCCTGGGCCCCAACCAATTCTGTTGAGCCTGAATGTTACCCAAGTGAGGCTGTTAGATAATGTGGCATGGGTGCCAAAATTTGCATGGCATGGGTGTCAAAATTTGCATGAATAATTGAAGGGCCTACACAACTCAGATGAGTGTCAAATTTTGTCCAGTTCTATTTCTCAATAGGACAATGAGTGTGATATACTTAGATTGACTATAGGAGGGGGCAATAAGCCTTATAGGATGGACCATCATGAGCTTGGAATGGTCTGGCCGCCCCTAAAAATATGCCTACCCATTCCTTATTCTCTAACAAAGGCTCTGAATGCCTAGACGTTTGCTTTACTCACAAGAGCGTCTTTGTTGTTTTGAGTGATTTTTAATCAAAACTGAGTGGAAGTGGTCATAACTGCTGGTGAAATTGGTTGGTGATATTTACAGTGGGGATTGGTGGTTGTATCTAAGAGCCTAAACTGAAGTGTGCTTGTTTTGCCACGTGTTGGGACTTGGGTGTGTATATGTAACATACATTAGAGCCCACTGAACTCGTACTGATAAAAAGTAACTTATAGAGATTTGAACTCACTACCTCTGACTTAATAAAAACTTTTAAACTGCTGTCCTACCCACTACCGACATAATTTTCTTATAAATGTTTGTTAAGAAAAATGTGAAAAGTAGTTACAGGGCAGAGCATTAAATCCATCGGAGATGAAAGATCCATTTCTTGTTATAGTTGTACATGAAAATGTGCATCATATCATTTGCATAACTTTTTATGAGACACGCCTATTAATATTTAGAGCATTTTTTATATAAGTATGTATGTCAACAATGTATAAGAACTTGGAACCTAGCTTCCTTAATAGCTACTAGCATAATAACCCATGCTAAGCACGAGCATGACCTACATGGGTTGGGTCCTCGCTCCTTCTAACTACCTTTGACATTTCTCTGATAAATAATTATATATTGGTAATGTGTGGTTTAGTAGTTAGGTTGGTTATTTAAAAAGGCAAAAGGTTAGTTATCTAACATAATTTTTTTTACACTAGGATTGTTTGATTAGATATCTAACAAACTGAATAATTTCATCTGTTTCAGCCAAATTGAACTAAGATTCGATAAAGATGATGCTTCCCATAGAATGGAATATTTTGGAGCGTGAAATCCTCATGTTACATAAACATACCCTCTTTAGGAACTCATTTCCTTGGAATTGTGGAACTAAATTGCATGGATTCATAATTTGTGGATATGGGATTATACTCAACTAAATTTATATAACTATTGATTTTATTTAAAATGGTATAAAAGTAACACAAATAAAAAAAATAGTGCCTAAATCTTACTAAAATATTCAAGTAATAAATATTTTAATATTTTAGTTAGAATAAACACGTATGAATAGTAGCAGCAGCAACACTAATAATAATGATGATGATGATGATGATGATAATGGTAATTTATAACTATAGAACAACACTTTAATTTGTAATTAAAAAAAACTCCAAAGAATTCAACGTGATGTTGCGTTTGATAATTGCCATCCAAACTATAAAAGTGTATACCAAGCATATACAATATATATGTGTATCATTTGTTGCTACATTTATTATTTTAATTAATTTAGTTTTTTTGTAAAATTAATAAGAAAACTCATTTAGTTTTTGGCTTGAGCTTAAGGGGCCTTTTTTGCTAGTTGTAAGTGAGACTAACTGCATGAATACTGTGTAATGTTGATTCAAATCCTAATTAGCTGTCTGGAATAATTATCACCTAACTACTAAATACTATGTGTTTGTCTTATATTTTCTTTTTCTTTTTTCTTTTTTCAATATATGTAGGTCTATTGCCCATAGTTTTCCATCAGTTAGATTCAGAAGATACTGAGTGCAATTTGGCGTTGTCACAGAAATCAATTGTATCTCGAAAATTCTCTGACATTTTCATGAAATTTTAGAAAATAAGATTTTCTTGAAATTTTATTGTAAATGGTTGTTATATTGTGTGATTGAATCCTGTTGTCCAAGTTGATGGATAAATTGAGGAAAGCAGTTCTACAAAAGCGGTATTCAGCATTAATCTGTTTACATGGCTGATATTTTTATAGCAATAAGTTGGGAAAACGTCCAGCTGCACATAGCGCACTTGTGCATAGCTCATCCAGACCGTCCCAGAGATGGGACCCACCTTTGCATACGTGAGACAGGAGGTCTGGAAGCACCATGCATCAGAGAATATTTTCCACATTTTCTTAGAAATTATAAATTGCATGTTTTGTGATTTTTTATTGCCCATAATTCAAGTTGCATTTGACAAGTTCTGAGATTGCATAAATTTTCTCATGAATACCCTTTATGAAGGGTTTAAGGGAAGGATATAGATAGGAAAAGACTAATTTCTAAGTAGTTATCTAGAGAGAGTCAGTCTAAGTAGAGGTATCATGTTCCATCAGTGTATCAGAATTGTACGTATTCGCTTCAAAGTATGCAGGACCAATGTAAGCAATGTAAAATTCTTAGTATTACTGACCAACTAAAGGTTTATTGGATATACTTTTAGTAGTACACACTCTTTTTGGGCTGAACCAGGTCCTTTTTTGCCCCTTTTTTCTTGTAATTTTTGTTGGCAGAGACCTTAGCTTTAACAAGTTGGAAGGACATCTTCCACCCACCCTCAGCAAACCAAGAGAGGCTGTCTTCATGTGAGTGATTAACATCTAAGTATATTTTTCTTTCTTTTTTTTTTTTTTAAAATTTTGCTGATTATGGTATTATTACAATTTACAAACAACTATTCAAACCCAATGCATTGTTACTGTGGCTTCTGGATAGATATTTAACTAGCAACTTGCTCAATGGACCTGTACCAGAGGAATTGAAGAAAGTAACTAATGTGTATGTTTTTTCTGTTTTCTTCATGTTGATATTTTTTATATTCACATTCAATTTCTTTATGGTTTCCAGAGTGGAAATGTGAAGCAAAACAATGGAAAAGACAAAATCAATAAAGAAAAAAATGCAAGAAACATGGATAACCAACATCCAGTTCTGCTTAATTGACTCAATTTTGTTGTCTTCTTTGTGTTTTTATGCTTCATGAATTTCTTTCTATCAAATTTTTTAAAAAAAATCCAGTTAATTTCCTTAATAAAGTTGCCAATTGCTTCCTTGAAATCTGTAATTCCTTTGAATTGTGTGGGTGGGACTCATATTTCAAAGCATTGTTGTGGCAGTGACCTTTCGTACAACAATTTTACTTCAGTGAGCACTGTGCATTGTCAAGATGGAAATTTGTAAGGTTCTTTATGGTTTTCAGCTGCATTTAGTTGATTATTATACCTACTGCTGATTGATTGATTTTTTTTTTTTTTTTTTTTTGGTTTCTTTAGAAACTTATTTGGAAGCCCTCCTACAGCGAACAATTTGTAAGTGTCTTTGCTTCTCTTTTCATGCCATTCAGCATTCGCTTAGAAAGTAACAATATGATTTTGTGACCAGATGCTTTGGCTAACTTTAACGTCGCACATAAACACTTTACAAATGATATTTTAGTGCTGACACATTCTTGACCTCATGTTGATGTAGAAGTGGAGCTGTTCCCTGCTTAAAGAACTTCGACTCTTCAAAATCATGTAAGAGCGCTAGTTTTATTAGCATACAGCATAAATGTCTTTTGTCTGTGCTTGGATGTACCCATTGTGTGTTTGGTGGATGTAGGGATGAGATCATCCTGTGATTAATCTGCACTTGTTTCAAGCAGCATCACCTGTTGGAACTTGGAAGTAATTAACTCTTGTGAATTGGTTGCTTTTAAATTATGGAAAGACATTGTGAACTGAAAGAGACTGCAGGAGGTTCTAGGTCCCAATTTAGACTTCTATTATGCAATTCAAAGCAAGTAAAAGATGAATCCAACAAGTCAATCAACCACACAGAAGACACTCTATTTTTACGTGGAAAATTCAAATGGGGAAAACCATGAGACCTATACCCAGTCCAAGGGAAACCAAGCACTATGAATAGGAATGATTACAAGAGTACTCATAGACCAATCCCAAGTTGAACTCAACTTAAAGAACTGTAGTTCTTCTTGCCGATGACTCGTCGTTCACTGTTCACCCTTGCTTGAACCACAACCCACCTTGACGCCTCCCAAGGTGCTTCAACAAGAAAACAAGAGTAGAAAAAAACCTCCAGCGCAGAACTCCTGCAGAAACTATTGACACTGCACAAGAACTCTAAATGAATCTCTCAAAGAATATTTAAACTTAGGATGGGAGAGAAGTAGAAGTTCTAGGGTAGCAAAAGTTGTTTAAATAGGCTATGAGTCGTGGATAGGGTTTTCAAAGAGAATTAGGACTCAAACATCTCATGGTGAGAAAATAGGGAAAGGTTTCCTAACTCGCCAGGAGTTTTCGCGAAGCTTGCTCGACTGAACGCAATGCTCGCTCAACCCAACTTGAATTCTATCTCGAACTATTGAGACAACATCAGAACTCGCTCGACCCAATGTGGGACTCGCTTGAGCAAATTGAGTTTCTGTCTCTGGCTTCACAGGTTGACTGTATGACTTGAAACTCTACAGTTTTTCTTTCTCCATTCTTCACGAAGATCCATACTACAGTCCAAAACTAGAAAATAGAAAAGTACGACTCAATTTGGACTCGGTTTTGTTTCGAAACCCACCCAATTGCCAACAAAAAATTCTTACATGAACTAGTAACTAAAGCAAAACTTCTATGTGCCAGATTTGTGTTTACTTAAAATAAGACCTCAAAAGATGCTGAAAGAGATCTGTTGGTTGGTATCAAGGCCTGACCAAAACAACTATAAGTTTTTTGGCTCTTTCTTTCAATTGTTTACTTGTCAGGTGAAATTTTCACATTCAGACATTCATGCATGCAGATGTGAGATCAGATTATCAAAGAGGCATAGTGCGGTCAAAATACCTGGACCCCCCTAAATTTAAAGGTGCCAACCTTAAAATGTCACATCTGTATGCAAGAATGTCTGAAGGAGAAAATAATCCCCCCACCTTTCATATAATTAACATTAGTAATTTTGTTTCTCTCAATGACAGTACTCTCTAAATTCTATATAAATTGTGGAGGAGAAGAAGTGACTGTCCGTGTCAATGGAACCCATAGAGCTACCACATTCACAGAAGATCAAGATTCGGGTGGCGCTTCAAAATACTTTCTGAGTAGAGAACACTGGGCATTTAGCAGCACAGGAAATTTCTTAGACGATGATAGTGTAGATTCATACATTTATACAGGAAAAAATATATCCGGACTCACAATGCCCGACTCTAAGTTGTACACAAAAGCCCGGCTTTCTCCTCTCTCTCTGACTTATGTTGGACTCTGTTTATGGAATGGGAATTATACAATGAACCTACATTTTGCAGAGACAATGTTCGCAGATAACGAATCATATAGCAGCCTCGGAAAGCGCTTATTTGATATTTATATTCAGGTATGAGTTACATTTTGAGGATTATACTTATTTGCCAACTTTTCAGTCAGGTGAAGTTAAACTAGCTTTTCTCAGGGGAAATTGGTATGGAAAGATTTCACTATTGAAGCTGAAGCAGGAGGGACACATAAAGCAGTTGTGAGGAATTTTACTGCAAATGTGACAACTAATACCTGGAGATCCGTTTTTATTGGGCTGGAAAAGGCACACAGAGCCTCCCCTATAGAGGAACCTATGTTCCTCTCATATCAGCCATTTCTGTGGTATCAGGTACTTTGCATGCTGTGGCATGTCGTCTTCAGTCCAACTCAAGTTACACAATTGTTTTTTTTTTTTTTTTTTTTTTTTTTTTTTTTTTTGTAACGTTGCTTGTGTGAGAATTATATTGCTTTTGTATTCAGTTAGAGCTAGAAAGCCAAGCTAGTGTTGATGTGGATTACACTCGACACAACAGTTGTGGGAAAATGATAAAAGGCACAATAAAACTTGTGAAACTTCTGTTTTTTTCCTATATGAGAGAAAAAAAAATTATGTTTGATAATTTTATATAAATGCTTTTATTTTTTTGAAAAAAAATGAAGATGGTATGTGATTTCAAGAAATTGAATCTAGATCGCCTGCTTTGCTGTTTCTGTTATTATTCAGATGGTAAAATTTGAGCAGCCGATATATCCTATTCTGAGATTTGGATTAAGGTGCCAAGGAACTGAGTATAATTTCACTGGTTAGAGGAGTCACCACTAATTCAGCTGAGGAAAATATATGTCAAATAAATGTGCTATTGTTCTTAGTGTATCACTTGTAAACCAAAAATCCCAGATAAGGGGTTTGGTTTCAATGGGGTTATAATGATGAAGGAAGTGACAAATGAAGTGGGAATACTTTGTTCATGTACTCCCTCAAACAACTGTAATATTGTAACAATGATAGCCATTCACAATGGTATTTTTTTTTTTCATTTTTACTTTCCAGTTCTGTACCTAATTATAATATATTCAAGCCAAAGGCTTTTCCTTAAATTTTGACTGGTAGAAGTTATATTGCATTTTTTCAAATTTTGCATGTTCTCTCCTCACTCTTTATCTCAAGCAACTTCTACTTTACCTCTTTATCAAAACCACTCATCTACTCTCTACTTTTTTTTTTTCGAAGACTCTGGTTTCCTCCGAACTCTACCATTCACTTTCTACTCTAATTCTCTTCTTTTCTTTCTACGCAAGTTGCTCTGAATTACATAAACAGGTACTCATTACCATTTTTTTTTCTTTTTCTTCCTTTTCCCAAAAGCATGAATTTTTTAGTACATGAATATTTAAATTGCAATGTTGTTCATATCCATGCTAAGCACGGGTTATTATGTTAGCCTCAATTATAAATATAGTATCGTATCGTCACAATGACAGTAGATCTTCCACATATTCTCTTGTATTCTTTGATGATTTACAGGGAAAAGGTGTTATGAAAGAATTGCAGATATGTTATTTAGTGTCATAATGACATTCACAATGACGCACAATCTTCCACATGTTCTCCTGTATGCTTTGATTGTTTACAGGGGGAAGGTGTTATGAAAAAATTGCTTATAGTTATATCTAGAATGGGAATTATTAGAAAAATAACAAAAACCACGAGCCTCCCTTTCACTTAATGCGGCCACCATAATTATTGGGATCCATTGTTATACAATTATTTCCACTAACCAAGGCTGGTTATATTACTTAATTACATCCTGATTGGTGGGTCAAAACTCAGAAACTATGGGCTGGAATTTATAGTTTTCTGAAACTACAAATAACCCTTGAGGTTTCCCATAATTACAAAACAGCACCCTAATTATCTAAATTGAAATCCGGTTCTTAATTGGTTGCTTAATTACATTTTAGGCCCAATCTTGTTCATATAAAATTAGGTCCTGCTAGGCCAGGAATTAAGGTTTAATCTAGTGTGTCAAGTGTGGGGCCCAAAATAAAAACTATCACAAATATTTTGAAATGAGTCCAGAATCTCGAAATTCTTAGATTGACTTAAAAGGACACAATCAACTGTGAATTTGGGTTCAGGTTTACTACATAAATATCCTTTGATCATTTAGCTTATTGTTCCCCATTTAAATGGTGGTTAATTAATACTTTTGTTTGGTATATTATCTTCTACAGATTTTTGTACCTCCAGGTAATGGAAAAAAGATGCCTACTGCTGCCGTGGCTGGAATTGTACTATCAGCAGTATCCCTTTTTTTCTTGGTTTTAGGAATCCTTTGGAAGAGAGGATGCTTGGGAAGCAAAAGTAGGAGGGACCAAGGTGAGAAGAATCATTTACAATACATATTTACTGAAACAAAAAGGGGAAAAGTGTTCAGAAATAGAGTTAGACTTTCTGTAAATATTAAATAATCTAGTACTGTTTCGTGATTTTATAAAGTTCATACGAGTATTTTTTTGTAATTATTGAAAGATATAATAAAACATATATGTGGCTGGTCATCCAATCTTAACGTTGCAGTTTTCTTAGAATTCTTCCTCTGTTCTTCTATGTTTAGTGTTCCTGGATTTTTTAGACAGTTTTGAGGAAAACCTTGTTTTTTTTTTTTTTTCTAGATTTAATCAATTAACAATTGGATCCTTATTGCTAAGAAACCTACGACCATGATGAGTCCTATCTTTTTTGGGGTAATTTTATGGGGTAATGTCTTTTACCATCAATCAGCCCCTGAAACATCCACTGAATCCAAGGCAAGAATTCAAGTTAGAGTTTCTCTTTCTATTTCTCTCATTCTCTCCCAAGTGAAACAGCAAAACAAGATGGAAAAACAGGAGGTAGAGGGCATAAATCATGGCCAGCTAGGGTTTAAAACACTCCTTGGACTCTGCACACAAGAGGAATCCCTCATTATGAGGGATTCATGCATAGCCCAGTCTGGGCCTGGAGTTTGCAACAAGTGATCTTATGGGCCCCTCTTCTTCGGTCTCTCATGTTATTACTAATAGCTACTATAAGTTGGTCCCACCATTTAATTCTTTTCATATTCCAGCACCCACAGGGCCCACTACATGAGTAATAATAAAATAAAATCAAGCCCAACTCATTAGTCAAATGTGTTGGACGAATCTAGGCCCTATACTAGCCTAGGGTTTACATTAAATCCTGCAATTTTTTTTTTTTAATTCAAGTATTCTAGCATTATTTCTCTTTTGGACATAAGCTACAATAATAGAGACCCGAGGCTCCTTGGCTATGTTAGGATATTAAAGATGGCTGCAATACCCTCTTCCATTGAATTTAGGATCCAGTTCATAACTATATTTTCTCAAAAACCCAATCAAAATATTTTGGATCATTGTCCAAGTGTTTTCGATCCTCCAATTGTTATTCTTGCAAAATAGGTGCTATCTTTATAATTGTTTTCATTCAGCAGCTTAGGTGTAATCCTTGATTTTGGATCCACATTGCTAGGTAATTGATGGGAGGAAGTCGTAGAACTTTCTCCTCCCTCACTTGGACTCTTATGCCAAACCCTTGGCACATGTACTCCTTGTGAAAACAATCCTCTAGATCACCACCGACAACACTACTGCAATCTGATTTGATTATACAATAGTGTCCAAATCAGAATCAATCATCATCAAAGCCTTGTCCCAACTATGTTGGCTCAGTTATATGAAATCAGCTTCTCCATTCTGATCTATCATGAGCTAAGTTATCAGATAAGTTGCACTTCTTAAGATCCAACCTTACTACTTCCATCCAGGTCCTCTTTGGCCTACCTATTCTTCTTGGTGGGCCATTAACTCACATAGAAAAACTTTTCTTCACTGGTGCCATTGCTGGCCGGCATTGGATGTGTCCAAACAATCTCAAATTCTACCCCTAAATGCTCGAAGAAAGACTCATTTGGATTCTACCCCTAAATGCTCGAAGAAAGACTCATTTGGATTCTATCCTTTCTAGTTTTGTCACACCTATTGCCCCATGTAGAACGACGTTGGGCTCGGTGAGCATCCGCCTAGAGAAAAAAGGGCGAGGGAAACTCTAAAGGACTAGGTATGCAATGGTGCATAAGTCCCACATCGGAAACGTACAAGTCCTAATCTTGGCTATGTAAGTGTCGCCTGTCTTTAACCCCACATGAGGCCTTTTAAAATCGTGTGGTAAGATTGGATTGAAATCTCATGAGCCAAAGCGGACAATATCATGTGAACAGTGGGCCCAGGTTGTTACAGATGGTATCATAGCCAAGGACGACTCTGTTTTCTGGTGGGGGAGTATGTCACACCTGTGCCCTTCTCTGGATCGTTACAAGTTTTACCACACATCCATCTCAACATTCTCATCTCTGCTACACTCATGAATGTGATCATGTATTGCTTCTTGATTGGCCAACATTTTGCTCCATAGGTCATAGTTGGTTTAATAGTTTAGTAAAACTTTTCCTTCAATCTTATTGGCATACACTGGTCACAAAACACGCCAGAAAAAATCAAAATCAATACCACTAGGTATTCAAACAAATACCTTAGCAATGGAGAGCACTATTTCTAACACAACCATAAACAGGGCTTAATTTAAGTACTCTTATTTGTCATAAACTATTCCATATGTCCTAAAGTAGGTGCTCCTCATAAAAAGATCGAACTCCAAGAACTACCTCTTTTAGCCTGCCACACAAAGCAGAATCCAGCAGAAGTGAAATGGAATCGAATAGAAGGTTGAACAGAATTCAAATCACAAGGAACGAACCACACTTGAATATCCCTGCAGCCTGAACAAGAGACAGGAATGGCAGTTCCACAGCAAAAGATCAATCCTACCAACACTCGTCTTTATTAAACAGAGAAATTAAAAAAATGTACTTATTCCACCCAAAATAACCTTGGAAAAATGCCTGGAATCTATATTGTTACTCTAAAACAGTTGCTAAACACTTAAAATCTCATGTCTGGAAATCCCAGAACTCGAAAACAATATACTGTAATATGGGCGAACACTTCAAAACAAGATTTTTCTTCATTTGGCACCAATAAATCTCTTCTTTTGGTATTCTTCTACTTAAAGAGAAGCTGTGACACAAGTTGGTGTGTTTGATGTGAAAAAATCCACCTTCATTTTCTCGAGGAATGAGTGAATGATGAGCTGAGGTTCATCACTGTCATACTGGTTGTCCTTTCCAAGTTTGTTTCTGGCACTGTGACGACTGACTTGTGGATCACCATGGGTGGATGATGGGATAATGAAACTTCATACTTGCTAAATCCATTATATCAACAGCTTGTGACCTATTTTCTTGTACATGCTGACCGACGAGCTCAGAGGCTGGATCTGCGAACTGGTTCATTTACATTAGGACAGATTAAAAGCTGCCACCAACAACTTTAATGTTTCAAACAAGATTGGGAAGTGGTTTTGGATCTGTTTACAAGGTATTCTGCACTAGAACATTTGTCTTGAACTGTCATGCTGATTAAACCAATGGGTCAAACCTTTTTGAAAGTATCTCAGAAACTCAAAAAAAAATATTACTCGATGCAGGGTTGTTTATTGGAGGGCACCATAATTGCTGTTAAGCAGCTTTCTTCCAAATCAGGCAAGAAACCGTGAATTTCTGAATGAGATAGGAATGTTTTCTGCTCTGCAGCACCCGAACCTTGTGAAGCTCTATGGATGTTGTATTGAGCAAAGCAACTGTTTAGTATACGAGTACATGGAAATAACAGCCTAGCAAGTGCGCTGTTGGTAAGATCAGCATGTTCCTGTCACCGCATATGCTTCTTCATTTAACATGTCCATTAAATGAAAGATCAATTATTTTTGGCTTGTTTTCATTAATTGTTTGAGTATAGGTCATGAAGAATGTCAACTACTACTCGATTGGCCACCAGGCACAAGATTTGTGTTGGATAGCAAGAGGTCTGGCTTTCTCCATGAAGAATCGACACTGAAAAGTTGTCCATAGAGACATCAAAGCCACCAACATATTGCTTGATAGGGATCTCAATCCTAAAATATCAGACTTTGGTTTGGCAAGACTTCATGAAGAAGAGAACACTCACATTTAGCACTCGAATAGCTGGAACACTGTGAGTCGCCATGTCTGCTTGCTTCCTGTTTCCATTACTTATAGTGAAGAGCATTAACAACTTTTATCTTCGAGCATTAACAACTTTTATCTTCCTATTTTAATCTTTGCCTCATTTCGTAATCTTTAGAGAGCCTCCCAAGACCAGCTTGCCGCAAGATTAAACCTAACATGGGACGTGCCTAAGGTTGCATTATAGGTGGGTCACCAATCAACAGCTACTAACAAAACATAGGCATTGTGCTAAACAAGGTCGAGGAAAAAAGAATGAGTTCTCTGTTTGAACTTATTTGAATCATGGAATTCAGTGATTTGCAACAGTGAATTCTTTTTGGTAGTACCCCCGATGCAGTTGACATTTAGTGATCATTGTGACATTGATATGAAGTCAATGCTGTTGAATGATCACTGCTGATTTTAGGGTAGTTACTCCTCTGATGACTATAGATTGTTTTTGGGTTGAAGAATCACTTCAGACCTGAACCCATGATACAAAGATTCATCCAAACCTGATATCACTCAACAGGCCACCTTGCGGGTTACCAGCACATAGTTTTCTGGCGGACTCACTCCTTATCTCCAAGATGTTAAGGAGTCACTGCCAACCTAAACAAATTCACCTGAAATCTCTCTTCATTTATTTTATGGACAAGTTGTACAATGGAGAAGGTGGTTTTTTATTTACAACACATCTGCAGACAATGGGGTTACATAACGGCCATGCAACAAGAGATAAAAACTATCTTGCTATCATTGATATCCATTGTTGTGCCGTTCACTGACAGCTTAAGCTTCTCCATCTATGTCCCTAAAGATCTTTTCCAATTAAAAAAGATCCAGATTTGGAATTCCAAATTATAAATGTATACAATGTATGACATGTTCAGATGCACTAATTAACTTAATAATTTAATAAATGCACAAAATGGGATCCACATGAGCACACCAATTTGTATCAAATTTATCATTAATTTATTCCACATAAATACACAAAATTGCAGATAATCAGGTTGTTCCTATCAAAGAATAATTTCTGCATAAATCTAGGTTTGGGTGGACTTTTAGGCTGAGGTAGTGAACACAACTTGCTACTTGATTAATTGGTCTTCCCACACAGCTATAAGTTGTAAGACATTGGAAGAAATGTGATCAGATAATCCAGGCGATTATTCTAACTTGAAAATCTTTGGATGTCCAGCTTATGTGAAAACCTACGAGTTAGAACCAAAAGCAATCAAGTATATCTTGATGGAATCCATTGGATTAACAGCACAGATTACCTTTGATCCATGGGATGAGGATCCATTGCATTATCTTGCCCCATTGGGTTGACCTATGTATTGACAGTTGCAATGTTTCTTTTTATTCCTTTAACTTGATGCCATTTGGCTGCATGGACACTAACAAAAAGATACAGAGATATACACACATGTATGATGATAAAAGAAAACGTACCCCATCACATAAAGTGCAAGCCTTGAGAATGTGTACCATTATCAGTTGTTAGATGAAGTGTGTTGTGAATCACACAGGAACAGAACTCAAGTTTATCTTTATTTATGCAGAGGATACATGGCGCCAGAATATGCAATGCATGGTTACCTAACTGACAAAGCAGATGTGTACAGCTTTGGAGTTGTAACTTTGGAAATTGTTAGTGGGAAGAACATCACAAGTTTCAGGCCAAAGGGGGACCACATTCATCTGGTGGATTGGGTAGTTGATCTCCAACTATTTGCTTCTACTGTATTGAATGCTATTAATTATTTGTGTTTTTACCATGTGATCAAATTTCAACTCCAATAAGATCAACTTCTTTACCGATTTTATCTCTGTGGATATTGCAATTTGCAGGCATATGTTCTGCAAGCGAAAGGAAATCTCTTAGAGCTTGTTGATCTGAAGCTGGGACTAGAATTCACAAGGACGAAGCAATTAGAATGATTAATGTGGCTCTCCTGTGCACCAATCATCGCCCACACTTAGGCCTACTATGTCTGCTGTGCGTGAGCATGCTTGAAGGTCATGAAGTCATTCAGGAGGTGGTTCAGATCAAAGTCTCTCTACTGGCATTTGAATTTTAAAGCCACCATTGACACTATAAGCAGGTCCAGACTCAGAGCCCCAGCCAAGTCAGACTCTGATTCATCAGTCAATCGCCCCTGGACTGATTCTTCTACTTCTCCCAAGATCTTTATCCAGTCGATTGAGTTCTCAATACGTTGAGAACAGAGGTAGCTGTTCATATTATTTTTATCACTATCTATGTTAGGCAAACTCTTCACCCCAGAAAAATCTGTGCTATCAATTGTATTTTGTTATTCAAGATCTTAATACCCATAAGATGGGCGCTCATGCAGGATATGTGGACTACCAAATCTAACATTTTGCTGGGTCTATCGTGGATACGTGATGCCCAACATACACATTGACTGGATGATCTTAGATCCTCCATTCCATGCTTATATTATCATATGCCACAGTAGGGTCAGCAAATGAAGTGTCATACATCTGTGTATGCGAATGCATAGTCTGAGCAGCTTATATTGTTGTACTCAATACTAGATCTTTTTGCTTTGTACTAAAATAAGAGACTGGATTTATATTAGGTCAAATTCTTCTTAAATATAGACCATTCATCTATGTCCATCTGTTCTGACATGTATAGCCTTTTGAACTTGTAGTGTATTACTAATTGCTAGAAGGCATTTACCTGCCAGTCTAGAGGAAGACCTTTTGGTCTTGATTCTTTGACGAGTGTCTACAGTGGAAACTGTGACCCAGACCTTTGGAATTTAATGACTGATATATTATATTGTGGTTTTCATGAAGAGGTTTAAGAATGACCCTGTAATTTTACGGTTAAAGATGAAAAAGCCCTCCTAAGTTATTGGCTAGGTTGAAATTGAATGACTGTGTATTGTGTTTTTCCTTCTTAGGGACTTGGTGTTTAATGAAAAAATGTTAATTGACTGCATGTTCTCATCTTTCTAGAAAATATCTCTCTGGGAATTCATTCCCTCAGAACAGAATTTGGAAACAA
>QPKB01000012.1:3935341-4030413 GCA_003546025.1 Camphora micrantha | reverse complement strand
TTGGTGGTTGTATCTAAGAGCCTAACTGAGGGTGTGCTTGTTTTGCCACGTGTTGGGACTTGGGTGTGTATATGTAAACATCATTAGAGCCCACTGAACTCGTACTGATATAAAAGTAACTTATAGAGATTTGAACTCACTACCTCTGACTTTAATAAAACTTTTTAACTGCTGTCCTACCCACTTACGACATAATTTTCTTATAAATGTTTGCTAAGGAAAATGTGAAAAGTAGTTACAGGGCAGAGCATTAAATCCATCGGAGATGAAGATCCATTTCTTGTTATAGTTGCTACATGAAAATGTGCATCATATCATTTGCATACTTTTTATGAGAACACCGCCTATTAATATTTAGAGCATTTTTTAATAAGTTATGTATGTCAACAATGTATAAGAACTTGGAACCTAGCTTCCTTAATAGCTACTAGCATAATAACCATGCTAAGCACAAGCATGACCCACATGGGTTGGTCCTCGCTCCTTCTAACACCTTTGACATTTCTCTGATAAATAATTATATTTATTGGTAATGTGTGGTTTAGTAGTTTAGGTTGGTTATTTAAAAGGGCAAAAAGGTTAGTTATCTAACCATAATTTTTTTTTTACACTAGGATGTGTTTGATTAGATACTAACAAATGAATAATTTCATCTGTTTCAGCCCAAATTGAACTAAATTGATAAAAGATGATGCTTCCAATAGAAAGGAATATTTTGGAGCGTGAATCTCATGTGTTACTAAACATACCCGGTCTTTATGGAACTATTTCCTGGAATTGTGGAACTAAATTGCATGGATTCATAAGTTGTGGATATGGAGATTATACTCAACTAAATTTATATAATTATTGATTTTATTAAAATGGTAGAAAAGTAACAACAAATAAAAAAAATAGTGCCTAAATCTTACTTCAAAATATTCACAGTAATAAATATTTAATATTTTTAGTTAGAATAAACATGTATGAATAGTAGCAGCAGCAACACTTATTAATAATGATGATGATGATGATGATTAATAATGGTAATTTATAACTATAGAACAACACTTAAATTTGTAATTAAAAAAAACTCCAAGAATTCAACGTGATGTTGCGTTTTGATTTAATTGCATCCAAACTATAAAAGTTGTATTACCAAGCATATACAATATATATGTGTGAGCATTTGTTGCACATTTATTATTTTAATTAATTTAGTTTTTTGTAAATTAATAAGAAAACTCATTTAGTTTTTTGGCTTGAGTTAAGGGGCTTTTTTGCTAGTTTGTAAGTGAGAACTAACTGCATGATACTGTGTAATGTGATTCAAATCCTAATTAGCTGTCTGAAATTAATTTCACCTAACAAACTAAATACTATGTTTTGTCTTATATTTTCTTTTTCTTTTCTTTTTTCAATATATGTAGGTCTATTGCCCATAGTTTTCCATCAGTTAGATTCAGAAGATACTGAGTGTAATTTGGCGTGTCACAGAAATCAATTGTATCTTCGAAAAATTCTCTGACATTTTTCATGAAATTTTAGAAAAATAAGATTTTCTTGAAAATTTATTGTAAATGGTGTTATATTGTGTGATTGAAATCCTGTTTGTCCAAGTTGATGGATAAATTGAGTAAGCAAGTTCCACAAAAGTGGTTATTTCAGCATTAATCTGTTTACATGGCTGATATTTTATATAGCAATAAGTGGGAAAACGTCCAGCTGCACATAGCGCACTTTGTGCTTAGCTCATCCAGACCCGTCCCAGAGATGGGACCCACCTTTGCATACGTGAGACGGAGGTCTGAAGCACCATGCATCAGAGAATATTTTCCACATTTCTTAGAAATTATTAAATTGCATGTTTTGTGATTTTTTATTGCCCATAATTCAAGTTGCATTTGACAATTCTGAGATTGCATTAATTTTCTCATGAATACCTTTATGAAGGGTTTAAAGGAAGGATATAGATAGGAAAAGACTAATTTCTAAGTAGTTATCTAGAGAGAGTCAGTCTTAAGTAGAGGTATCATGTTCCATCAGTGTAATCAGAATTGTCGTATTCGCTTTCAAAGTATGCAGGACCATGTAAGCAATGTAAAAATTCTTAGTATTACTAACCAACTAAAGGTTTTATTGGATATACTTTTAGTAGTACACACTCTTTTTTTTGGCTGAAACCAGGTCCTTTTTGCCCCTTTTTTCTGTAATTTTTGTTGGCAGAGACCTTAGCTTTAACAAGTTGGAAGGACATCTTCCACCCACCCTCAGCAAACAAGAGAGGCTGTCTTCATGTAAGTGATAACATCTAAGTATATTTTTCTTTCTTTTTTTTTTTAAATTTGCTGATTATGGTATTATTACAATAATACCAAACAACTATTCAAACCACAATGCATTGTTTACTGTGGCTTCTGGATAGATATTTAACTAGCAACTTGCTCAATGGACCTGTACCAGAGGAATTGAAGAAAGTAACTAATGTGTAATGTTTTTTCTGTTTTCTTCATGTTGATATTTTTTTATATTCACATTTCAATTTCTTTATGGTTTCCAGAGTGGGAAATGTGAAGCAAAACAATGGGAAAAGACAAAATCAATAAAGAAAACAATGCAAGAAACATGGATAACCAACATCCAGTTCTGCTTAAATTGACTCAATTTTGTTTGTCTTCTTGTGTTTTATGCTTCATGAATTTCTTTCTATCAAATTTTTAAAAAAAATCCAGTTAATTTCCTTAATAAAGTTGCCAATTGCTTCCTTGAAATCTGTAATTCCTTTGAATTGTGTGGGTGGGACTCATATTTCAAAGCATTGTTGTGGCAGTGACCTTTCGTACAACAATTTTACTTCAGTGAGCACTGTGCATTGTCAAGATGGAAATTCTGTAAGGTTCTTTTATGCGTTTTCAGCTGCATTTTAGTTTGATTATTATACCTACTGCTGATTGATTGATTTTTTTATTTATTTTTGGCTTTCTTTAGAAAACTTATTTGGAAGCCCTACCGTACAGCGAAACAATTTGTAAGTGTCTTTGCTTCTCTTTTCATGCCATTCGGCATTCGCTTAGAAAAGTAACAATATGATTTTGTGACCAGAGCTTTGGCTTACTTTAACGTCGCACATAAACACTTTACAAATGATATTTTAGTGCTGCACATTCTTGAACCTCATGTTGATTGTAGAAGTGGAGCTGTTCCCTGCTAAGACTTCGACTGTTCAAAATCATGTTAAGAGCGGCTAGTTGTATTAGCATACAGCATAAATGTCATTTTGTTGTGCTTGGATGTTGTACCCATTGTGTGTTTGGTGGATTGTAGGGATGAGATCATCCTGTGATAATCTGCACTTGTTGTCAAGCAGCATCACTGTTGCGAACTTGAAGTAATTAACTATGTGAATGGTTGCTTTTTAAATTATTGAAAGACATTGTGAACTGAAAGAGACGCAGGAGGTTCTAGGTCCAATTTAAGACTTCTATTATGAATTTCAAAGCAAGTAAAAGATGAAATCCAACAAAGTCAATCAACCACACAGAAGACACTCTATTTTACGTGAAAATTCAATGCGGGAAAACCACGAGACTATACCAGTCCAAGGAAACAAGCACTATGAAAGGATGATTCAGAGTACTATAGACCAATCCGCGAAGTTGAACTCAACTTAAAGAACTGTTTAGTCTCTTCTTGCCGATGACTCGTCGTTCACACCGTTCACCCTTGCTGAACCACAACCCACCTTGATGCCTCCCAAGGTGCTTCAACAAGAAAACAAGAGTAGAAAAAAACCTCCAGCGCAGAACTCCTGCAGAAACTATTGACACTGCACAAGAACTCTAAATGAATCTCTCAAAGAATATTTAAACTTAGGATGGGAGAGAAGTAGAAGTTCTAGGGTAGCAAAAGTTGTTTAAATAGGCTATGAGTCGTGGATAGGGTTTTCAAAGAGAATTAGGACTCAAACATCTCATGGTGAGAAAAATAGGGAAAGGTTTCCTAACTCGCTAGGAGTTTTCGCGAAGCTTTGCTCGACTGAACGCAATGCTCGCTCAACCCAACTTGAATTCTATCTCAAACTATTGAGACAACATCAGAACTCGCTCGACCCAATGTGGGACTCGCTTGAGCAAATTGAGTTTCTGTCTCTGGCTTCACAGGTTGACTGTATGACTTGAAACTCTGCAGTTTTTCTTCCTCCATTCTTCACGAAGATCCATACTACAGTCCAAAACTAGAAAATAGAAAAGTACGACTCAATTTGGACTCGGTTTTGTTTCGAAACCCACCCCAATTGCCAACAAAAAATTCTTACATGAACTAGTAACTAAAGCAAAACTTCTATGTGCCAGATTTGTGTTTACTTAAAATAAGACCTCAAAAGATGCTGAAAGAGATCTGTTGGTTGATATCAAGGCCTGACCAAAACAACTATAAGTTTTTTGGCTTTTTCTTTCAATTGTTTACTTGTCAGGTGAAATTTTCACATTCAGACATTCATGCATGCAGATGTGAGATCGGATTATCAAAGAGGCATAGTGCGGTCAAAATACCTGGACCCCCCTAAATTTAAAGGTGCCAACCTTAAAATGTCACATCTGTATGCAGGAATGTCTGAAGGAGAAAATAATCCCCCCACCTTTCATATAATTAACATTAGTAATTTTGTTTCTCTCAATGACAGTACTCTCTAAATTCTATATAAATTGTGGAGGAGAAGAAGTGACTGTCCGTGTCAATGGAACCCATAGAGCTACCACATTCACAGAAGATCAAGATTTGGGCGGCGCTTCAAAATACTTTCTGAGTAGAGAACGCTGGGCATTTAGCAGCACAGGAAATTTCTTAGACGATGATAGTGTAGATTCATACATTTATACAGGAAAAAATATATCCGGACTCACAATGCCCGACTCTAAGTTGTACACAAAAGCCCGGCTTTCTCCTCTCTCTCTGACTTATATTGGACTCTGTTTATGGAATGGGAATTATACGGTGAACCTACATTTTGCAGAGATAATGTTCGCAGATAACGAATCATATAGCAGCCTCGGAAAGCGCTTATTTGATATTTATATTCAGGTATGAGTTACATTTTGAGGATTATACTTATTTGCCAACTTTTCAGTCAGGTGAAGTTAAACTAGCTTTTCTCAGGGGAAATTGGTATGGAAAGATTTCAATATTGAAGCTGAAGCAGGAGGGACACATAAAGCAGTTGTGAGGAATTTTACTGCAAATGTGACAACTAATACCCTGGAGATCCGTTTCTATTGGGCTGGAAAAGGCACACAGAGCCTCCCCTATAGAGGAACCTATGGTCCTCTCATATCAGCCATTTCTGTGGTATCAGGTACTTTGCATGCTGTGGCATGTCGTCTTCAGTCCAACTCAAATTACACAATTGTTTTTTTTTTTTTTTTTTTTGTAACGTTGCTTGTGTGAGAATTATATTGCTTTTGTATTCAGTTAGAGCTAGAGAGCCAAGCTAGTGTTGATGTGGATTACACTCGACACAATAGTTGTGGAAAAATGATAAAAGGCACAATAAAACTTGTGAAACTTCTGTTTTTTTCCTATATGAGAGAAAAAAAAAATTATGTTTGATAATTTTATATAAATGCTTTTATTTTTTTGAAAAAAAGTGAAGCTGGTATGTGATTTCAAGAAATTGAATCTAGATGGCCTGCTTTGTTGTTTCTGTTATTATTCAGATGGTAAAATTTGAGCAGCCAATATATCCTATTCTGAGATTTGGATTAAGGTGCCAAGGAACTGAGTATAATTTCACTGGTTAGAGGAGTCACTACTAATTCAGCTGAGGAAAATATATGTCAAATAAATGTGCTATTGTTCTTAGTGTATCACTTGTAAACCAAAAATCCCAGATAAGGGGTTTGGTTTCAATGGGGTTATAATGATGAAGGAAGTGACAAATGAAGTGGGAATACTTTGTTCATGTACTCCCTCAAACGACTGTAATATTGTAACTATGATGGCCATTCACAATGGTATTTTTTTTTTTCATTTTTACTTTCCAGTTCCGTACCTAATTATAATATATTCAAGCCAAAGGCTTTTCCTTAAATTTTGACTGGTAGAAGTTATATTGCATTTTTTCAAATTTTGCATGTTCTCTCCTCACTCTTTATCTCAAGCAACTTCTACTTTACCTCTTTATCAAAACCACTCATCTACTCTCTACTTTTTTTTTTCGAAGACTCTGGTTTCCTCCGAACTCTACCATTCACTTTCTACTCTAATTCTCTTCTTTTCTTTCTATGCAAGTTGCTCTGAATTACATAAACAGGTACTCATAACCATTTTTTTTTTCTTTTTCTTCCTTTTCCCAAAAGTATGAATTTTTTAGTACATGAATATTTAAATTGCAATGTTGTTCATATCCATGCTGAGCACGGGTTATTATGTTAGCCTCAATTATAAATATAGTATCGTATCGTCACAATGACAGTAGATCTTCCACATATTCTCTTGTATTCTTTGATGATTTACAGGGAAAAGGTGTTATGAAAGAATTGCAGATATGTTATTTAGTGTCATAATGACATTCACAATGATGCACAATCTTCCACATGTTCTCCTGTATGCTTTGATTGTTTACAGGGGGAAGGTGTTATGAAAAAATTGCTTATAGTTATATCTAGAATGGGAATTATTAGAAAAATAACAGAAACCACGAGCCTCCCTTTCACTTAATGCGGCCACCATAATTATTGGGATCCATTGTTATACAATTATTTCCACTAACTAAGGCTGGTTATATTACTTAATTACATCCTGATTGGTGGGTCAAAACTCAGAAACTATGGGCTGGAATTTATAGTTTTCTGAAACTACAAATAACCCCTTGAGGTTTCCCATAATTACAAAACAGCACCCTAATTATCTAAATTGAAATCCGGTTCTTAATTGGTTGCTTAATTACATTTTAGGCCAATCTTGTTCATATAAAATTAGGTCCTACTAGGCCAGGAATTAAGGTTTAATCTAGTGTGTCAAGTGTGGGGCCCAAAATAAAAACTATCACAAATATTTTGAAATGAGTCCAGAATCTCGAAATTCTTAGATTGACTTAAAAGGACACAATCAACTGTGAATTTGGGTTCAGGTTTACTACATAAATATCCTTTGATCATTTAGCTTATTGTTCCCATTTAAATGGTGGTTAATTAATACTTTTGTTTGGTATATTATCTTCTACAGATTTTGTACCTCCAGGTAATGGAAAAAAGATGCCTACTGCTGCCGTGGCTGGAATTGTACTATCAGCAGTATCCCTTATTTTCTTGGTTTTAGGAATCCTTTGGAAGAGAGGATGCTTGGGAAGCAAAAGTAGGAGGGACCAAGGTGAGAAGAATCATTTACAATACATATTTACTGAAACAAAAAGGGGAAAAGTGTTCAGAAATAGAGTTAGACTCTCTGTAAATATTAAATAATCTAGTACTGTTTCGTGATTTTATAAAGTTCATACGAGTATTTTTTTGTAATTATTGAAAGATATAATAAAACATATATGTGGCTGGTCATCCAATCTTAACGTTGCAGTTTTCTTAGAATTCTTCCTCTGTTCTTCTATGTTTAGTGTTCCTGGGATTTTTTAGACAGTTTTGAGGAAAACCTTGTTTTTTTTTTTTTCTAGATTTAATCAATTAACAATTGGATCCTTATTGCTAAGAAACCTACGACCATGATGAGTCCTATCTTTTTGGGGTAATTGGTT
The DNA here is from genome assembly GCA_003546025.1 of Camphora micrantha. Taxonomy (NCBI): domain Eukaryota; kingdom Viridiplantae; phylum Streptophyta; class Magnoliopsida; order Laurales; family Lauraceae; genus Camphora; species Camphora micrantha. The sequence continues at coordinate 4,022,690 of QPKB01000012.1, read as the reverse complement.
TACATCAATCAGCCCCTGAAACATCCACTGAATCCAAGGCAAGAATTCAAGTTAGAGTTTCTCTTTCTATTTCTCTCATTCTCTCCCAAGTGAAACAGCAAAACAAGATGGAAAACAGGAGGTAGAGGGCATAAATCATGGCCAGCTAGGGTTTAAAACACTCCTTGGACTCTGCACACAAGAGGAATCCCTCATTATGAGGGATTCATGCATAGCCCAGTCTGGGCCTGGAGTTTGCAACAAGTGATCTTATGGGCCCCTCTTCTTCGGTCTCTCATGTTATTACTAATAGCTACTATAAGTTGGTCCCACCATTTAATTCTTTTCATATTCCAGCACCCACAGGGCCCACTACATGAGTAATAATAAAATAAAATCAAGCCCAACTCATTAGTCAAATGTGTTGGACGAATCTAGGCCCTATACTAGCCTAGGGTTTACATTAAATCCTGCAATTTTTTTTTTAATTCAAGTATTCTAGCATTATTTCTCTTTTGGACATAAGCTACAATAATAGAGACCCGAGGCTCCTTGGCTATGTTAGGATATTAAAGATGGCTGCAATACCCTCTTCCATTGAATTTAGGATCCAGTTCATAACTATATTTTCTCAAAAACCCAATCAAAATATTTTGGATCATTGTCCAAGTGTTTTCGATCCTCCAATTGTTATTCTTGCAAAATAGGTGCTATCTTTATAATTGTTTTCATTCAGCAGCTTAGGTGTAATCCTTGATTTTGGATCCACATTGCTAGGTAATTGATGGGAGGAAGTCGTAGAACTTTCTCCTCCCTCACTTGGACTCTTATGCCAAACCCTTGGCACATGTACTCCTTGTGAAAACAATCCTCTAGATCACCACCGACAACACTACTGCAATCTGATTTGATTATACAATAGTGTCCAAATCAGAATCAATCATCATCAAAGCCTTGTCCCAACTATGTTGGCTCAGTTATATGAAATCAGCTTCTCCATTCTGATCTATCATGAGCTAAGTTATCAGATAAGTTGCACTTCTTAAGATCCAACCTTACTACTTCCATCCAGGTCCTCTTTGGCCTACCTATTCTTCTTGGTGGGCCATTAACTCACATAGAAAAACTTTTCTTCACTGGTGCCATTGCTGGCCGGCATTGGATGTGTCCAAACAATCTCAAATTCTACCCCTAAATGCTCGAAGAAAGACTCATTTGGATTCTACCCCTAAATGCTCGAAGAAAGACTCATTTGGATTCTATCCTTTCTAGTTTTGTCACACCTATTGCCCCATGTAGAACGACGTTGGGCTCGGTGAGCATCCGCCTAGAGAAAAAAGGGCGAGGGAAACTCTAAAGGACTAGGTATGCAATGGTGCATAAGTCCCACATCGGAAACGTACAAGTCCTAATCTTGGCTATGTAAGTGTCGCCTGTCTTTAACCCCACATGAGGCCTTTTAAAATCGTGTGGTAAGATTGGATTGAAATCTCATGAGCCAAAGCGGACAATATCATGTGAACAGTGGGCCCAGGTTGTTACAGATGGTATCATAGCCAAGGACGACTCTGTTTTCTGGTGGGGGAGTATGTCACACCTGTGCCCTTCTCTGGATCGTTACAAGTTTTACCACACATCCATCTCAACATTCTCATCTCTGCTACACTCATGAATGTGATCATGTATTGCTTCTTGATTGGCCAACATTTTGCTCCATAGGTCATAGTTGGTTTAATAGTTTAGTAAAACTTTTCCTTCAATCTTATTGGCATACACTGGTCACAAAACACGCCAGAAAAAATCAAAATCAATACCACTAGGTATTCAAACAAATACCTTAGCAATGGAGAGCACTATTTCTAACACAACCATAAACAGGGCTTAATTTAAGTACTCTTATTTGTCATAAACTATTCCATATGTCCTAAAGTAGGTGCTCCTCATAAAAAGATCGAACTCCAAGAACTACCTCTTTTAGCCTGCCACACAAAGCAGAATCCAGCAGAAGTGAATTGGAATCGAATAGAAGGTTGAACAGAATTCAAATCACAAGGGAATGAACCACACTTGAATATCCCTGCAGCCTGAACAAGAGACAGGAATGGCAGTTCCACAGCAAAAGATCAATCCTACCAACACTCGTCTTTATTAAACAGAGAAATTAAAAAAATGTACTTATTCCACCCAAAATAACCTTGGAAAAATGCCTGGAATCTATATTGTTACTCTAAAACAGTTGCTAAACACTTAAAATCTCATGTCTGGAAATCCCAGAACTCGAAAACAATATACTGTAATATGGGCGAACACTTCAAAACAAGATTTTTTCTTCATTTGGCACCAATAAATCTCTTCTTTTGGTATTCTTCTACTTAAAGAGAAGCTGTGACACAAGTTGGTGTGTTTGATGTGAAAAAATCCACCTTCATTTTCTCGAGGAATGAGTGAATGATGAGCTGAGGTTCATCACTGTCATACTGGTTGTCCTTTCCAAGTTTGTTTCTGGGCACTGTGACGACTGACTTGTGGATCACCATGGGTGGATGATGGATAATGAAACTTCATACTTGCTAAATCCATTATATCAACAGCTTGTGACCTATTTTCTTGTACATTGCTGACCGACAGAGCTCAGAGGCTTGGATCTGCGAACTGGTTCATTTACATTAGGACAGATTAAAGCTGCCACCAACAACTTTAATGTTTCAAACAAGATTGGGGAAGGTGGTTTTGGATCTGTTTACAAGGTATTCTGCACTAGAACATTTGTCTTGAACTGTCATGCTGATTAACCAAATGGGTCAAACCTTTTTGAAAGTATCTCAGAAACTCAAAAAAATATTACTCGATGCAGGGTGTATTATTGGATGGCACCATAATTGCTGTTAAGCAGCTTTCTTCCAAATCAAGGCAAGGAAACCGTGAATTTCTGAATGAGATAGGAATGTTTTCTGCTCTGCAGCACCCGAACCTTGTGAAGCTCTATGGATGTTGTATTGAAGCAAAGCAACTGTTGCTAGTATACGAGTACATGGAAAATAACAGCCTAGCAAGTGCGCTGTTTGGTAAGATCAGCATTGTTCCTGTCACCGCATATGCTTCTTCATTTAACATGTCCATTAAATGAAAGATCAATTATTTTTGGCTTGTTTTCATTAATTGTTTGATGTATAGGTCATGAAGAATGTCAACTACTACTCGATTGGCCAACCAGGCACAAGATTTGTGTTGGGATAGCAAGAGGTCTGGCTTTTCTCCATGAAGAATCGACACTGAAAGTTGTCCATAGAGACATCAAAGCCACCAACATATTGCTTGATAGGGATCTCAATCCTAAAATATCAGACTTTGGTTTGGCAAGACTTCATGAAGAAGAGAACACTCACATTAGCACTCGAATAGCTGGAACACTGTGAGTCGCCATGTCTGCTTGCTTCCTGTTTCCATTACTTATAGTGAAGAGCATTAACAACTTTTATCTTCGAGCATTAACAACTTTTATCTTCCTATTTTAATCTTTGCCTCATTTCGTAATCTTTAGAGAGCCTCCCAAGACCAGCTTGCCGCAAGATTAAACCTAACATGGGAGGTGCCTAAGGTTGCATTATAGGTGGTCACCAATCAACAGCTACTAACAAAACATAGGCATTGTGCTAAACAAGGTCGAGGAAAAAGAATGAGTTCTCTGTTTGAACTTATTTGAATCATGGAATTCAGTGATTTGCAACAGTGAATTCTTTTTGGTAGTACCCCCGATGCAGTTGACATTTAGTGATCATTGTGACATTGATATGAAGTCAATGCTGTTGAATGATCACTGCTGATTTTAGGGTAGTTACTCCTCTGATGACTATAGATTGTTTTTGGGTTGAAGAATCACTTCAGACCTGAACCCATGATACAAAGATTCATCCAAACCTGATATCACTCAACAGGCCACCTTGCGGGGTTACCAGCACATAGTTTTCTGGCGGACTCACTCCTTATCTCCAAGATGTTAAGGAGTCACTGCCAACCTAAACAAATTCACCTGAAATCTCTCTTCATTTATTTTATGGACAAGTTGTACAATGGAGAAGGTGGTTTTTATTTACAACACATCTGCAGACAATGGGGTTACATAACGGCCATGCAACAAGAGATAAAAACTATCTTGCTATCATTGATATCCATTGTTGTGCCGTTCACTGACAGCTTAAGCTTCTCCATCTATGTCCCTAAAGATCTTTTCCAATTAAAAAGATCCAGATTTGGAATTCCAAATTATAAATGTATACAATGTATGACATGTTCAGATGCACTAATTAACTTAATAATTTAATAAATGCACAAAATGGGATCCACATGAGCACACCAATTTGTATCAAATTTATCATTAATTTATTCCACATAAATACACAAAATTGCAGATAATCAGGTTGTTCCTATCAAAGAATAATTTCTGCATAAATCTAGGTTTGGGTGGACTTTTAGGCTGAGGTAGTGAACACAACTTGCTACTTGATTAATTGGTCTTCCCACACAGCTATAAGTTGTAAGACATTGGAAGAAATGTGATCAGATAATCCAGGCGATTATTCTAACTTGAAAATCTTTGGATGTCCAGCTTATGTGAAAACCTACGAGTTAGAACCAAAAGCAATCAAGTATATCTTGATGGAATCCATTGGATTAACAGCACAGATTACCTTTGATCCATGGGATGAGGATCCATTGCATTATCTTGCCCCATTGGGTTGACCTATGTATTGACAGTTGCAATGTTTCTTTTTATTCCTTTAACTTGATGCCATTTGGCTGCATGGACACTAACAAAAAGATACAGAGATATACACACATGTATGATGATAAAAGAAAACGTACCCATCACATAAAGTGCAAGCCTTGAGAATGTGTACCATTATCAGTTGTTAGATGAAGTGTGTTGTGAATCACACAGGAACAGAACTCAAGTTTATCTTTATTTATGCAGAGGATACATGGCGCCAGAATATGCAATGCATGGTTACCTAACTGACAAAGCAGATGTGTACAGCTTTGGAGTTGTAACTTTGGAAATTGTTAGTGGGAAGAACATCACAAGTTTCAGGCCAAAGGGGGACCACATTCATCTGGTGGATTGGGTAGTTGATCTCCAACTATTTGCTTCTACTGTATTGAATGCTATTATTATTTGTGTTTTTACCATGTGATCAAATTTCAACTCCAATAAGATCAACTTCTTTACCGATTTATCTCTGTGGATATTGCAATTTGCAGGCATATGTTCTGCAAGCGAAAGGAAATCTCTTAGAGCTTGTTGATCTGAAGCTGGGACTAGAATTCAACAAGGACGAAGCAATTAGAATGATTAATGTGGCTCTCCTGTGCACCAATTCATCGCCCACACTTAGGCCTACTATGTCTGCTGTGGTGAGCATGCTTGAAGGTCATGAAGTCATTCAGGAGGTGGTTTCAGATCCAAGTCTCTCTACTGGCATTTGGAATTTTAAAGCCACCATTGACCACTATAAGCAGGTCCAGACTCAGAGCCCCAGCCCAAGTCAGACTCTGATTTCATCAGTCAATCGCCCCTGGACTGATTCTTCTACTTCTGCCCAAGATCTTTATCCAGTCGATTTGAGTTCTCAATACTTGAGTAACAGAGAGTAGCTGTTCATATTATTTTTATCACTATCTATGTTAGGCAAACTCTTCACCCCAGAAAAATCTGTTGCTATCAATTGTATTTTTGTTATCAAGATCTTAATACCCATAAGATGGGCGCTCATGCAGGATATGTGGACTACAAATCTAACATTTGCTGGGTCTATCGTGGATACGTGATGCCCAACATACACATTGACTGGATGATCTTAATCCTCCATTCCATGCTTATATTATCATATGCCACAGTAGGGTCAGCAAATGAAGTGTCATACATCTGTGTATGCGAATGCATAGTCTGAGCAGTTTATATGTTGTACTCAATACTAGATCTTTTTGCTTTGTAATAAAATAAGAGACTGGATTTTTATTAGGTCAAATCTTCTTAAATATAGACCATTCATCTATGTCCATCTGTTTGACATGTATAGCCTTTTGAACTTGTAGTGTATTACTATGCTAGAAGGCATTTTACCTGCCAGTCTAGAGGAAGACCTTTTGGTCTTGATTCTTTGACGAGTGTCTACAGTGGAAACTGTGACCAGACCTTTGGAATTTAATGACTGATATATTATATTTGTTGGTTTCATGAAGAGGTTTAAGATGACCCTGTAATTTTACAGGTTAAAGGATGAAAAAGCCCTCCTAAGTTATGGCTAGGGTTGAAATTGAATGACTGATGTATTGTGTTTTCCTTCTTAGGGACTTGGGTTTTAATGAAAAACATGTTAATTGACTGCATGTTCTCAATCTTTCATAGAAAATATCTCTCTGGGAGATCATTCCCTCAGAACAGAAATTTTGGGAACAAATAGAAATCATTTCTTACAAGAGAATGAAAGGGCTCACCCTCTCTTCTCTCTTTTATTTCTTCTGCCTCTCTTTTATGTGATCTTTATTTATTTATTTTATATAAAAATTGAGCATTTTATGTAAGGAAAGTAATCAGTGGGACCAATGCTGTTAAGAGAATAAGAGTGTTGCCAAACAAGTTCAACATGGCCTTGTTCTCATGATAGATTCATTTTCAACATAGCCATTCTTAAAATAAAAATATTCTCAACACTGGAATGATGGAAAGTGCCTTTAAAATAACCAAAAAGAGCATTTTGGATGTATGGAAAAGGGAGTAGAAGATTTTCTCCTATTAATTAGAACTTACCCTATTTTGTATATATTTTTGAAGAGGCAAGTAATTCTCTTAATAAATTTATGGAAAATGAGGGAGAAAAGATTTTTCTCATAATGGAATGGGAAAACACCCTTTATTAAACTCCATCGGCATCTAAAAATTAAGATTCCAAGTTCAACTATGGTGGTCGATAAAGAGTTTTGAGCCACAATGAGTTCAATAGAGAATTTGGGTTGGCATTTAATAAGCATGTCTCATTAAGTTTTCGATCGGCTCATTTGAATGCATGTCAATCAAAAGGGCGTGGATGGTGAGAGGATTATAATGCGTATCAAAGATCCCACTAAAAACTGCAGTTATCAAAACCATTGATTTCATGGCCTCAAATCACAAATTGGGATGAGTTCCAATTCATGTGGCCCTGGCGTGTTTGCTAGGATTTATATAGATTTGCCAATACATGATAAACTAACTTGGTAGCCCGTAAAAATGCTGCTTTAACCCTCACATCTCAAGAGACCTGACTAATGACAGATGAATGGCTCAGATTACACACACACTTGACTTACTGACTGATATGAATAAGCTGAAAAAATTAACTAATAATCAGTCAACGGCCCCAGACGACGACTCGAAGTCTTTTTCTTCTTCTTCTTCTTATCTTTTCAAGGAGTGTGGTGAAAGTCTTCAGCACTAAGATGACCCAGCCATGGCATGTCTTTTCAAAGTGTAGAAGTCTTCAGCACTAAGACAGACCAAATATGGCATAAGTCAAGGACACAAGACAGGCCCATGGAATTTACACACAAAAACAATGAAGCAATAGACACGGTGAGGGTACGACTTGTAGGCAATAATCCACGTCGAATCTGAAGAAATTTCTTGTATCCTTCCTTTGTCTATTCACTTCTTAGAAAGCACAAGAAGAGTAAAATCTAGATCTCGAACCAGAACAAGCCAAGAAAGAAGGAAGGGAAGATCAGATCATTATACATTTTAAGTACATCTTTCCAGTGCAATTGTGCAATGATGGTGATGCAAGGACGAAATGTTGTTCTCCTGTTTCTTCTTGCATTTTGTTGTTTTCCAGCGTTAGGGTCTGGAGCAACTAAGCTTCCCCAAGAGGAAGGTAAGATCAACTCAACTGATTCCCATTTCTGTCTTTTTTTTTTTCCAAATGCCTTCAAATTGGAAATAGATGGAGGAATATGGTATCACAACTGCACTATGTGCTGGTTCCAAAGGGGTGGAGTCTGGGTTTTTGGATGGGGTTAAACAGTGGTGGATCATAGTGTGAGTCCCAATGTGTATCATTAGTCGATCTTCTGTGTCTGGTCTCCTAAATCAAGTCATGGTTGCTTTGTTTTTTTCTTATAGAAAGCAGTGACGACTAACGGCCTAATTAAAGTGTGTCACTTGTAATCACTTTGATAGCTAACACTAGTTTATCTAAAAGTTGTATCGACGTTTGCATGAAGCTTAAACAATATTATTCAACAAAATCTAAATTAAGTTGAAGGGTGTTTTCGGAACATCAACTGATTTCAATTGAAGTTGATTGCTTAGAAAAAGGATATCTGAACTTACTGCTTTTATTATTTCAATAAAAGTCAAAACAAAGGCTTAGTGGTGAGTATCCCTGCAGTATGAATTTTAAAATTTTCTTTCTTTTTCCGACTTGTAAATCTTTTTACGCCCACACACATTTGATTAAAGATCATGAAAAGCATTCTGAGTTGACTCTTGACTTGCTCGAGTCACCTTGTTTAGAGAAGGACTAATCAAATCAAAGGATATTAAAACTTGGTATATATGAAAATGATGTTTTTCATATTTTTTTTCTCTGTTTTTATTTTTTCTTCTTGTTTCGTATTTTCTGAACATATAAATTTATTAATTTAGATTAATTACCATGAATACTATATATTTATAATTTTATAAAAAAAAATAAATTATTCTTAAATATAATAATTAAGTAAGAAATATACTCTCAAATGACCACATTGACTAGTAAAAAAACTACAATTTTTTTATGAATTTATTCGGATCCTATATCTACATGGCTTCAGAGTAAGACACTACTAATTAAGAATAAAAAAAACATGGTTTTATATGATATAAACAGTTCCGATTAAAATTTTGGGTCCTATAGGAGGCAAAAAAATCAAAAAGTGGTAAAGGGATTTGATACCGCAGTTTGTCCCCAAGCATCCTCTAAACTGATGCATTCTTAACCATGTTGTACTTTTTTAGGCGCAAAAATCTGATTAGGAATATGGCCTCATGGAGAAATATGGGATGCGCCTTTTTAGTGCCAGGGATCAACCCCTAGCACCAGTAGAGCATAATTTGAACACGTCTTGCGGCAGAGCATGGAGCACTCTGGTGGAACTGTGGAAGTAACCCAGGTGAACCATAGCAAAGGAATGGAGCACCCGAGTGATGACCAGTGCTCCTGGATTGATAGATTAGGCTAGTTCAAGACTGCGGTAGTTTATAATTTCTCCCCTGCAAAAAAATAAAAAAAGAAAGTCTCATTTACAAAACACCTTCACACCTCATTTACGTCGTACAAATGAACGAGACCATATGTAAGTGTCACACACCTGCAACATATACACATGTAAATAAAGTGTCAAATAAATGGCCCCTTACTACACACACACACACACACACACACACACACACACACACACAAAAAAAAAAAAAAAAAAAAAAAAAAAAAAAAAAAAAAAGAAAAAAAGAAAAACACTAAGCTTAAAACCTTGATTAAACAAATTTTATATCAATTGTGTAGTAAGGGGTCTAAACATATGTAAAATTAAGCTTAGACCTTGATTAAACAATTAAACATTAACTGTGTATATGTTGATAACCATGTAAAGGGATTTTTACGAAAACACTAAACTTAGACCTTGATAAAACAAATTTTTGAAGGAAAATAAAAAAACCACTGGCAGAGCGTGCACTTTCTTTTTTTTTTTTTTTTTGACAGAACTGCCCGATTGATGATAACGTCAACAGTTGATGAACTGGTGAAATGGTTGTGATCAACTGTCCGTTTAAAAAAAATTAGACCCATAACCATAATCCACCTATTTTGAAACCCCTTTGAAATGACTGCTGGATCCTTCCCATTCCAAGGAGTTTTGCATAAAACCTGTGTACATTTAGTATATAAAAAAAAAAACACCCATTATAATATCTGTTATCATTCATACACATTAAAATTCCTGCACAATAAATTCCAACAAATTCAAATCATTCTTTCTTGCACACTTCATCTGCTTCTTATCATATCCTTCATTCATTCAATTCTACCTTTCATTCATACACACTTCAAATCTAAGTGGATACAAGGCACTTCCATCACTATTTTCAGCTATCTGTTCTTCCCCTCTTCTCCTTTGAATGGTTTATCATCTGCTATCTTAAATCTAAAAGGTCTGTCAATGCAAAAATGATAAAAGCTCTAGACTTTAGTTATAACTCCCAGACACCGTCACAAAACCAATTATGCAAGTCGATTCACTAATGGGTGGGTTTTGACATTTAACGAATAACACAACCTTCCTTCGGTGCCATCATGCATCAAGTTACACAGAAAGGTAACCATCAGAACATCCATTCTTCTTCCTAAAGGAGTATTCATTAAAAACAATAATAAAAGGTGAAAAACGAGCTCTGAAAAGTGATTATTGGATGAATATGATTGTAAGTGCAAAAACGGTAACTCACAAGATTTTGAGATGCCTTAGAGGACTTAATCAAACGACTATCGAGAGCTGGCCGGTGTCGACTCGCGGGACCTGAAAGGGAAGAGAGAGAAGGTCAAAGGACCCTGGCCGTGGCAGCACAGGGCTCTCCGATGCCTCAGTTAGTATGAATACTGGGTTTTGGATGGAGAAGAAGAGAGATAGGGTGTATGGGTATACTATCATGCGTACCTTGTTCAGATGCTATCTCCCCTTTATATATGAGTGTTACCGGAGACTTTGTCATGGGCTTGATGATCTGGCTGCTGAGATCATCAGCTCACAAAATAATAAATGGAAGTCCATCACAGCCCACATCGCATTTATTGCCAGTCCAATCAGCCCGCACAGCATTAAATGCCAGTCATATTGGGCCTGATCGGATTGGACTCGATGGCAGGCGAAGATCTCACTGGATCCTTTCTTGGGCCTCCCCCGATGGGGGTGTGACCGTTGGATGCTGCCCTGTCAGAGGGTTGGACGGCCAGGATGACGTCTGTCTTGTCACTGTGCGCCTGGAGGCAGGAGATATTTTAAACACGCACCCCGGCTGGCAGTCTCGCAGCCGGGATGCGTGTCGGAACCGGGCTTAGCGGAGGACAGCCTCAGCCGGACTGGGACCATGAACCGCACCCCGGCTGGCGCTCTACTACCGCGGCCGGGACGCGCTCGGCCGGACTGAAGATTAGGCCATTAGTTAAACAGCTTTGGGACGATTAGGAATCTCCCCACACAATGATCATCCTATAAATTTGGATGAGGAAGAGATCATATTTTGAAGTCATCACTGACTCGGCACATGCACCAACGAGTTGGGCGGGTGATGCTATGTAAAGTAGGAATATATTATTAAGAATATTCATTTCTTAGCATAGTTAATAGTTATATTTCTTATTTTGGTTAGGTTTCTTAATTAGTAAGTTAGCTTAGGAGTTTTCTATTTATATTAGTGGATGTAATGCAGCTTATTAGAATGCAATAAACAGAGGTTTTCTAGTAAGAGAAGGTAGAAAAGAAGAAAAGGATAAGTTCCTTATGTGTCCATGGGTAGCAACCGTGGAAGAAGATGAAAATAGGCTTTCAAAATCGTAGGATTTTTGAAAGAGAGGTTGAGGATAATATCAATTGTTTTGATGATATGGTCAACCATTTGGGTGGGGTGTGTGGAGGCAGTTTGGTGTCTTTCGTCAAGAAAAAAAATGTACGAACAACTCTATTGTTATTTTCTTATTTTTCCTTCGTGAATCTATTTAATTAAGGTCTAAGCTTTTAAATTCTACACTAAAATGCCATGTGTTTCAAACCCAAGTATGATCATGGCTTTCTCCATTGACGTGCTTCATTTTTTGTGGATGTGATCAGTGGAAGCTCTTCGAGAAATCTCAATGACAATGGGCAAAGAGAATTGGAACTTCAGTGCAGATCCATGCAGCGGAGAATCAGGTTGGGCAGAGGATGAACTCACACAAGTATATGAGAATGCTGTCGCCTGCAACTGCTCCTACCAAAACCACACTGTTTGTCACGTTGTAAGCATGTAAGCAAACTACCATCATATAATTAATTTTATATCTATTATTCGAAAAATATTCACACACATCCATCCCTCACAATACTACATGAGAAACAACTTAATTAGTGGGGCTGACTTTATGATACATGAAGCCCTTGTGCATGGTACAGGTATTAAAACTAACATCCCATTCATATCAATCTATTTATAACAAACTAATTAAAAAATTCAAATCAACCAAAAAATTATGAAAACCAAATATTTCATCGCTTAATCCACGTCAGCATACATAAAATAAATGATTCATATGCATTTATGCTCATTTTAAATACTATATAGAAACTTTAAAAATAACATTTATTTATAGAATTGGAAGGCATCCTTTTGAATTGAGTTATATCCACACAAATGGGTCCAAGAGACATTTTATTGAATAGGCATATACTTAGCCCAAGAGACACCTTTTATTAAAAAGGCACATATTATGTATTTTTGAAAGGACACATCCACAAATGGGCCTCAATAAGCTTATGTGGCTTCTTCTAAGGCCAGAATTGATGGGTTTTTTAAGGTTTTTTTTTCTACAACCAGCAATCAGCTTTAAAGAGACATGAACATAGGAGGGACATGCCATGGACACGGCAAGGGACACATATGTTACTCATAAAAAGTGAAGTATCGAATAAAATATTATACGAGACGCTGTCTATTTTGAAGTATCTGTAGATCGTAAGTGGATTTTACGGAGGGATATATACCCAAAGCCTAAGAGATGTCAGTGGACACAGCAAAAAATACTTTTTATCAATACTCCCCCTTAGGTGGGCCACTTTTCTATGAATTATGTTGCCACCCATATTAAATTTTCTGAGTACTCATATATGATTTATTTCTGTCATCCTGATTTGTCTTCGGATCGCAGGAAACTCAAAGGTCAGAATCTTCAAGGGGTGCTTCCACCGGAGTTGATCAAGCTTCCTTACCTCCAGCAAATGTAAGAGCCTCAAACACAAAGTAATGTTAGGCTTCCACACTGACTGTACTGTAGTCCATCTTTTTATCTTGACAGCAATCTAATGCGTAACTACCTTAACGGCACAATACCAGCGGCATGGGGTTCCATGCAACTTGTAAAAATGTAAGCTTTTTCAACCTTCATGTGTTAGTATGACTTATCCTGATAAATCAAGTTTCTTAACTGAGACAATGGTGGTGTTGTAGATCTCTTCTTGGAAACCGCCTAACAGGGCCTATCCCAGAGGAACTTTGGAATATCTCCACTCTCAGAAATCTGTAATTTTTTCTTCTTTATATCACCATTTCACCATTTGGGTTCCTATGGAATTTTCGTTTTAGTGAATGTTATTGGTGAATTTTGAAGGAATTTTGAATTTTCAGGACACTGGAAGCCAACCAGTTCTCTGGAAGCCTTCCTCAAGGACTTGGGAAACTTGTCAACATAGAGCTCATGTAAAACAACCTTCTTTATATATGTTTTGTTTTGGGGATTTTTTTTTTCTCTTTTTCCTTGAATTTCAGTATCTGGGTTGTTGCAGTTTGCAATGCATAAAATTGGATATTCTTACAACATCTATGTTATTTGTGTGTATCCTTTTCTCTGTCTATGCAATTGGCAGTTTTCTTTAGAATTTTAACATATTTTGGACATTCAGTACTATTTTTTTTTTCCTTTTTTAAATGCTATATACAATTTGGAATTTGTGGGTTTGCTTTGATGTTTTTTGGTTTAATTGCAAAAGTGTATTAAGAAGAAGGGACTACAGGAAACAGAGGAGGAGAAAAACCACAAAAGAAAACAAAAAATAGAATCCCCACCAAGAAAAAAGGGTACTATTAGCGGTACCTCTCCAACATCAGTTGGTTGGGCCTGCCCTCACTCAGTCACCTGGGAGCTTCCTATCTTCTCTACCTACATTCTAGTACAAAATCATGTGCAGTACCAAAGTATTTTATCTCATGTAAGTTTGTACATAGTATATAGAGAACTTTGTCTAACCATTATCTGTCTGAGACAGAAGGCAATTTCCTCCATAGATTGATTGAAAATTTGAGAGGGAGAGTATCTTAGGTTAGAGAAGATAAGCTCACATCTCAACCTCCCAATAGTGTGGCAAAAAGATAGGATGATAGCACCCAAACAGACCTTTTTGGAAGCAACTTGTCCAGCAGTGAGACTAGACCAAATAGATGAAGCAGAGGGGCCTCTAGGAAGAGGCCAGCTGCAAAAATTCAGAATCAAATTCCAAGCTTTCTTAGTAAAGAGGCATGAAAAGAGAAAATGGTGAACTGATTCAGGCTCCTATAAGCACATGGGATAACATGAAGCCAGCTGCACACCTCTAGATTGGGCCGAAAGCGAAGTGGGAAGCTTACCATGTAATAGTTTCCAACTAAAGCATGATATCTAACGGAGAATGAATTTACTCCATACTAAGGGAATCCACAGCTGAGATAAGCCTCTTTGGCTCCAGTCTGAGATAAGTCATGATCTCTTAGGGTTTTCTTTGGTCATCACTTTACAAACACAAAATGAAATTTGAGACATTCGCTTCTCAAATGGTAGAACATACAATTAAACATTAGTCCTAGACTCACAACTAAAGTAGAGACTAGAGAGGGAGAAGAACTATAGAAACTTGTAGTGAGCCTCAATGGAAATTCACTAATTTTGATTTATGTTAAAATATAACGTTCCTCATACGTATGTAAGTATTTCTTATGGAGAACAACTACTTTCCATTTGTACCATTTCAAAATAAGATATAAATCCAAATTCACACTTTAACCCTTTTAAATGCATCAAACCTCACCAAATTTTCGTAACTATTATATCTATTAATGTAACAATTCATGATCCAATGAAAACAATGTAAAGAAAATTACTTTAATTTCAACATCCTTCATGAAACACTCCAAAGAGAATGATTCCTAGGTTTGTACTAAGGATGGATAATAAACCCCTTTTATAAATGCACAAATGGTGAGATCCTTCTTTAAAAACCAAAAGAGAACCGACTTTGTGTGGGTCCCATTACGTTGGGAGAATGTAACTGGTTTCTTTCTTGATTGATTTAATTTCTGGCTCCAAGATTTTCTACTGGAAAAGATCTTGGATTGATAGGATTTATACCTCTTTCTTCTCTATATTTTTGTGTATCTTAATTGTACAGTTTTTTCCCCTGTAAAAGCAGTCATGTTTCTTCCAATGAATTTTCGGGAGAGTTGCCAATGAGCTTTGCTAACCTTAAAAGCTTGAAGGATTTGTAAGTTCTTTTTTTTTTTTTTTTTTTTTTTTCTTTTTTTCTTTTTTTCTCTTTTAGTTTTATACATGTTAGCTAAAAAGTTCTCTCTCCAATTGGAAGAAAAGGGTGGAATATGTGCTCTTAAAATATTTATTTTGGTGCACTATGCAGTAGGATAAGTGATAACCGCCTTACCGGAAGGATTCCTGATTTCATTCAGAACTGGACAGAGCTCGATAGATTGTAAGTATTTGTTCTTTCATACATTTGAGTTTTCTCTATCCATTTTCTTTGACTTAACAGATACAAAGTTCATAATTGCAGAGAAATACAAGGAACCGGTTTGCAAGGACCAATTCCTTCGGGGATTTCTTCATTGGAAAAGTTAACTGACCTGTAAGTGAAAGGTTCAGAGTATATATACGCTTAGCGGATTTGTGTTGAATTGCTTTTCCAAATGGTTGTGAATCAAGTAAAATCAAGTTTTGAGGGTTTATGAACTTCCACTAATATTCTTGAATGTATATGCTGTAGGAGGATCAGTGACATAAATGGAACTGCATCGGCTTTTCCACCGCTGGGTAATATGAAAGGCATGAGAACGCTGTGAGTTGAATGCTTATTTTCCTCTTGTTTTATAGAAACTTCCCTTAGGCCCTGGCCTTGTTGAACTATATGCATTCTATTTTGTATGCAGGATATTGAGGAATTGCAATCTTACTGGACCTATCCCTGAATATATATGGACAATGAAAAATTTGAAAACCTTGTAAGTTGATTCTTTTAGCTGAAAAGACTGTTATATGTTATATTGAACTTATTTTTGGCTTCCCTTAAAAAGGAAATAGGTTCGACAAAACAAGAATGACTTTCCAAATTCATTCCTTCGGAATATGATGTTATTCGAGAGTACTGCAAGTTGATTCTAGAAGAGAGAGAGGTTGAAGGGAAAATTTTACCCAATTAGAATAAGCTTCTAAAAAGAAATTTTAACTTGTTTGATTTCTTCCATTCAGAAAGTAAATGTGAAAATTGAAGAACACCAATTATTAGAATTAAGTGAATCTGACGACTTGATTAATGAAGTTGAAATGCTTCAGACAGAATTTTGGTAGCAGTAGGAGAGCATTGTGAAACTGACCATGAATCTAATAACACTTCTTTAACTTGATGATGTAGAAGCCTCACTTGAAGCTTACCAGTTTAGAACTTACTGCGCAGACTCAGACCGTACCTCATAAAATGAAAGCACTTTTACAAGAAATTGATAACATGTTCACTGGCAGCTTATTGGCCATTGGATTAAATAAAAGCCCTATCAATTCTGTTTAGCCCGAGTGTTACCTAAGTGAGAGTGTTCTATATAGAGGACTTTTCAGGAAGTTATAGCCACTCCTTTGCAAGTAATGTTCGAATCTATGGGGTCACCTGGCCTCCATGTTCAATCTAACCCAATATGGAAAAAATCAGGATCATAGGACGTTGCGAGTTGTCTACCTCGAAGGCCATGAAATAGACAGCTCGGACTATTCATTTTGTGGCCTTAGATTGGATGGTTAACAAGGTTCATAAGACTTGATGTTTTATTGATAGATCCTAAATTTCTCTTGTATCTAACTATGGCCAGAGGGCCCCACAAACTCTTCCATTTGTATTATTTAAAATGTAGTGCAGAGCATCTACACCAACCAATTGGGCCCTTTTGGAAGCAAGACAATTACGGGAGGTTTAGGGATTTATAAGGTCTCCATCTGGCCTAACTATGTAAAAGAATAAATAAACAAATAAAAGAACCATCGATCTAGAGAGGTGCTATTTGGAGGGCTCCGCCTCCAACATTATCCAAATCCTAATCATTAGATA
The DNA here is from genome assembly GCA_003546025.1 of Camphora micrantha. Taxonomy (NCBI): domain Eukaryota; kingdom Viridiplantae; phylum Streptophyta; class Magnoliopsida; order Laurales; family Lauraceae; genus Camphora; species Camphora micrantha. The sequence goes on along the minus strand of QPKB01000012.1, from coordinate 4,005,539 downwards.
AAGTGGCATGGGTGCCAGAATCTGCATTGTCATTGGAGGCTACACAACTTGGATGAGTGTCAAATTTGGTTTGGGGCTAATTCACAAGAAGTAATGAGTGTTAAGGACTTAGATTGACCATAGGACGGGGTAAGTTAACCCCATAGGATGGACCATCGTAAGCAAGATCGGTTTGGCTGTCCTAAAACATATGCATACTCCATTCCTTATTCTTTAACAAAGGTTGTGAAATCCTAGAAGCTTACTTTACTCAGAAGAGCCCTTTTGTCCTTTTGAGTGATGTTTAAACAAAACTGAATCGAACTGGTACTGCTGGTGGAAATTGGTGATGATATTTTGAGTGGAGATTGGTGGTTGTGTGTAAAATCCTAACTAGAGGTGTAAATATCAGAAAAGGCAGGTGGCTATATGTAAATTTTCCTGATCGTATTTTGTGCTTCTCGTGTCGTGTGTTGGGGCTCGGCTATGTATATGTAGCGCAGTCCCAAAACTCATCATGTATTGAATGCGTCAAATCTTCATTTCTTTATTATACTATTTGGACTCCAGATTCTTGATGAGGATCTTTGGATACAAAGAACGATTGTAGATGAGATGAATATTGTGTAATGTTGATTTAAGTCCAAATTGGCTGTCTGGATTGACTATCACCTAATTATCAACTCCTTTTGTCTGGATTGCCCTTATTTTTCCATTAATTAGATTCATAAAATACGGAGTAAAATCTTCCATTGTCGCGAAAATCAGTTGCATCTTGAAAATTCACTGAAATTTTCATGAAATTTCAGAAAATGAATTTTCTTGAAACTTTATTGTAAATGGTTGTTATATTGTGTGATTGAATCCTATTGTCCAAGTTGATTGATAAATTGTTTAAAGCCATTCTACAAAAGTGGTATGCAGAATTAATCTGTTTACATGGCTGATATTTTTATTAACATTAAGTTGAGCCAACATTTTCTTAGAAAATTTGATTTTCCTTTCTTGTGACTTTTATTGCCCATAATTCAAGTAACATACATGACCAATATAAGTAATGTAAAATTTAGAGTATTACTAATCAATTAAAGTGCCTATCAGATATAATTTAGCAGTGCACACTCTTTTTGGGCTGAACCATATTGTTTTTCCCCTTTTAGCAGTGCACACTCTTTTTGGGCTGAACCATATTGTTTTTCCCCTTTTATCTTGTAATTTCTATTGGCAGAGACCTTAGCTTTAACATGTTGGTTGGAGAATTTCCACCCACCATCAACCAATTAGAAAATGTTAAATTCATGTGAGTGACTAATATCTACGTACATTTTTTTTTATTTTTCTATTTATGTTGCTATTACAAACAACCATTCAATCACAAAGCAATGTTGCTGTGGCTTTTGGATAGATATTTAACTAGCAACTTGCTCAATGGAACTGCGCCAGATGGGCTGCTGAAGAGAGGTAGCATGTATGTTTTTCCTGTTTTCTTCTCGTCGATATCTATCATATTCAGATTCAAGCTCTTTATGCTTCCAGAGTGGAACGGTGAAGTAAAACAATGGAAATTGAGAAACTCAATCCAGACCAATTCAAAAAACACGGATAACCAACATCCAGTTCCCTGCATTCAGTATATACAATAATATTGTTGCCAATTGCTTCCTTGAAATCTGTTATTCTCTTTCATATTGTGGTTCATATTGCAAAGCATTGTTGTGCCAGCGACCTCTCTTACAACAATTTTACATTGGCGAGTACTGGGTCATGTCAACAAGGAAATTTGTAAGATTACTTTTATGTAATTTGTAGGATTTCTTATACTTTCCAGCTATATGTAGTTGATTATTTTAACTGATAAAATTTTATTTTTGTTTATGTAGGAACTTATTTGGAAGCCCTCCTACTGTGAACAATTTGTAAGTGTATTCACTCATCTTTTTCTGCAATTTGCAAAGAAAGTAACAATTTGATTTTGTGACCAGATGCTTTGGTTGATATTAAAGTTATATAAAACACTTTACAAATGATATTTTAGTGCTAACACACTCTTGACCCCATATTGATCTAGACATGGAGCTGTTCCCTGCTTGAAGAACTTCCCTTGTCCGAAATGTAAGGGCGCTAGTTTTATTAGCGTAAGAATAAACATCTTTGGATGTGATATCTTGTAATAACTAGAAACACCAAAAGCTCGAGCTGTTAGTAAACGACAAAACAATCTATATCAAAGGGTCTTGATAGCCCCCCTCACGTGTGGAGCTCCACACATGGATAGAAACACACCGTTCGAATTCGAAATCCAACATATAGAACAAAGCAAGCAGATGGAGGTAACATGCCTCCCAGGGGTTTCGAACTCGTGATCTTTGGCTCTGATACCATGTTATTGTTAATAGCCAGAAACACCAAAAGCTCGAATGGTTAGTGAACGGTATGACCATCAAGTCCACACGTGGGAACATCGTGGGGAGAAAATTCTCCTACTTGCAGATAATTAACATTAGTAATTTTGTTTCTCCCAATGACAGTGCTCTCTTCATTGTATATAAATTGTGGAGGAGAAGAAGTGGCTATCACTATTAATGAAACTCGTAGAAAGGTCACATTCAAAGAAGATCTAGACTCAGCTGGCGCTTCAAAATGCTTTTTGAGTAAAGAAAACTGGGCATTTAGCAGCACAGGAGACTTCATGGACAATAATAGAGAACCAGACTTCTACATAGCATCAAATATATCCATACTCACAATGCCTGACTTTGATTTGTACATGAGAGCACGAATTTCCCCCCTGTCCCTGACTTATTATGGACTCTGTTTATGGAATGGGAATTACACAGTGAAACTACACTTCGCAGAGATAAGGTTCAAAGAAGGCAGAACATATAAAAGCCTTGGAAAGAGCATATTTGATGTTTATATTCAGGTATCAGTTACATTTTAGATTATACTTATCCATCAACTTTTCACAGTCAGCTCCAATTTAATTAGTTTGTTTCAGGGAAAATTGGTATTGAAAGATTTCAATATTGAAGATGAAGCTGGAGGGACACATAGAGCAGTTGTGAAGAATTTTACTGCAATTGTGACAACTAACACCTTGGAGATCCGTTTCTACTGGTCTGGAAAAGGCACACAGAGCATCCCTGAGAGAGGAACCTATGGTCCCCTCATATCAGCCATTTCTGTAGATGCAGGTATTTTTGCATGCTTCGGCATCCAAGTAAAATAGCATGCCACTTTTGTAACCGTGTTTGCATAAGAGTTTGTATTGCTTTGGTATTCAACTGAGCTAGAGAGCCACACTTTTTTTGACATGGATTGCACTTGACACAATAGTTGTGGAAAAATGATAAAAAGGCAAAATATAACTTCTGAAACTTCTGCTTTTCCTAGTTAGAGAAAAATATGTTCAAGAATTTGTATAAATGCTTTTATCATTTGATGTTTAGTCTTTTTTGAGTTGTTGGTCCTGTTTGAGTTGTGGCTTTCGTTTCTTTCTCTTTTGTATCCTTCGTTTTGGTGAAATAAAATTTTACTGTTAGAAAAAAAAAAAAAAAAAAAAAAGAGATGGTCCGTGGTTTCAAACTGATTGAATCTGAATGCCCTGCTTTGTTGTTTTTGTTGTTGTTCAGATTAGTAAAACCTGAGTCAGCCAATATATCCTATTGTAAAATCTTGGATAACCAATATTCGTTTGATTGATAAATGAGTGTGAACTATTTTTTTTTTTATCATCGATCAGTGGAACATTTTTATTTGATGAAGTAGATAATTTATTTTCTTTCTTTCTGCAGATTTCACACCTCCAGGTTCCAAAAAGATATCTATTGGTGCTGTGATTGGGATTGTAACTTCAGTATTCTGTGTTATTTTCCTGATTCTAGGAATCCTTTGTGGGAAAGGCTGCTTAGATAAAAAGCACACAATGTATGAAGGTGCAGGCTAATTGACAGTATATTCCTTTCATGAAATCGTGTGATGAATTGAGTAATTCAAGAATTCTAACAGAAACAAATTATTGACTTTTTATGATTCACTTTCTGATCTAATTTTGCTTCTGATAGATCTTAAACGTCTAGATCTACAAACTGGTTCCTTTACGTTGAGACAAATTAAAGCTGCCACTAACAACTTTAATGCTGTCAACAAGATTGGAGAGGGTGGTTTTGGACCTGTTTTCAAGGTATTATATACACAGACTTTAGTTCTCTTATCCATCTAATTCAAACTAATTGTTATCATCTTTCACTCTGATGGTAATTTACTACTTCACATTGTTACTCTAATGCAGGGACTATTATCTGATGGTACCATAATTGCCGTCAAGCAACTCTCTTCTAAATCAAAGCAAGGAAACCGTGAGTTTGTGAATGAGATAGGAATGATTTCTGCTTTGCAACACCCGAATCTCGTAAAGCTATATGGATGTTGTATTGAAGGAAATCAATTACTGCTAGTGTATGAGTATATGGAAAATAATAGCCTTGCTCGGGCTCTGTTTGGTGAGATCAGTACCATTCACTACACCCCATGAATACAGCACAGCACAGAATATCTAATGTCATTATTGGAATGTCCATAGGTCTGGAAGAAAAACAACCAAAATTGGATTGGCCAACAAGGAATACAATATGTGTTGGGATAGCAAGAGGTTTGGCTTATCTGCATGAAGAATCACGGCTGAGAATCATTCATAGAGACATCAAAGCTACCAATATACTGCTGGATAAGGATCTTAATCCTAAGATATCAGACTTTGGTTTGGCCAAACTTGATGAAGAGGAGAATACCCACATTAGTACTCGAATAGCGGGAACCTTGTGAGTCAATGTGCTTTTGTTTTGCCTACTGTTATATTTGATTGCAGTAAATTGATTCTGTACTTATTAATCTGCTCCATGCAAATATAAATTGCATAATCATTTTCTTTCCCTAAATTTTTAAAATCAGAATTTTGGTTAACTTTAAAGCTTATGTGTCTTTCAAGATTTTTATTTTTCTTACTAGTTATTTCAAGGTTCATTCCAAAGTTGAAAGAGTGAAAGTTACAGTTATGTGATGGTGACAAAAATGAAAATCTTAAGTTCTAACAAATACCATAAAGTGAAAGTCTTGATAGGCCAATAGTTACGTAGTATTCAACAGTCGAAAGCATATATGTGGCATGCTTTACGGTGCAGCATGTGTGCTTCATTGTGCATGGGGCGTAGTCCAAAAGTTGAATATATTGGGCAATTTCTATCTTAAAACAAAGAGGTTCTTTTTTTCCCATGCTTGTTCTGTGATCCCTTTTTCCTCTTTGCTTGTGTAAAACTTGTAAGTGCCTAAAAATTACGGACTTGATTAAATGGGATTTGTTGTGAAGCTTTTGGGAGAGAGGGTAGCTCCTGTGGCCTGAAAAGGAGAAAAAAGGGTTAGAGGCCCTGGCTGCAATCGGCCGAAGGCACTCCGACGCCTAAGTTAGTGCAATCACTGAACAAAGGGTGAGTGAGTAAGGAAGAAGAGAGAACTGAGGATATGTTGTTTTCCATACCTTTGCTTGCTTTATCTCATGTATATATATAAGTGTTGGTCACCTCAGACCCTTCCTTAGTGGGAGTTGGTGGGAGTATTGTCCCATCGGGCCATACCTTTTCTCCTCAGTGGAGGTAGGTAGAGGTACTGTCCCATCGGACCATACCTTGACCTTTTGCATGATTGCTGATGTGATGGCTGGATAAGATCTACGCCTTATCTATATCCGGTGCCCATCTTATCTGTCAGTGCATAGCCGCAATCTCATTAATGCTGATTGACAATAGTACTCACCTCGGTTGACCGAGCTGCTGGAGGTACCGAAATCAAGTATGGCCTCATTGTGGATCCACCTCGGCATTGTTGCCGAACTGCACACGCTTGGTACTCTTACCGAGCTGCATAGGAAGAAAGGGGGTCGGCTGGTACTTTAACCGAGGCTGACCGAACTCTAGAAGTCGAGACTAAGACAAGCCTAATTGGTACATTTGTAGAAATCAGGGCTTATCTCAGTATTACGAAATGCCCCCACACAAAACTAACTTTCGAGTTCTTTATATAATCTTTTTTTAAACTCCCCATTTCTTCTTGTGACTATTTCTTCTCCTTTTTTTTCCCTCTTTTGAGATGTCCAAACTCGAACTACCCTTTTGGTTTCTTTAATTATATAAATAGAGACATTCTTGATGCTACCTTGCCCATCCATTATTGGTTCATTGTAATTATGAAAAAGGACTTGCAATTCATATGAGTCTTTATTTGGCAGAGGATACATGGCACCAGAGTATGCAATGCATGGTTACCTGACTGGCAAAGCAGATGTTTATAGCTTTGGAGTTGTAACTTTAGAAATTGTTAGTGGGAAGAGCGCCACAAGTTTCAGGCCAAACGGGGACCACATTCATCTGGTGGATTGGGTACATAGTTGTCTCCACCTATTTCTTTCTACCTTAGTGAATGTTATTATTACTTGCGTTTTGACCATGTGATCAAATTTCGACTCCAATATGATCAACTTCTTTACCAATTTATGTCCCTGTGGAAATTGCAGGCATATATTCTTCAAGCGAAAGGAAATCTCATGGAGCTAGTTGATCTGAAGTTGGGAACAGAATTCAACAAGGAAGAGGCAACAAGAATGATTAATGTGGCTCTCTTTTGCACCAATTCGTCGCCTACACTTAGGCCTACTATGTCCGCTGTGGTGCGCATGCTTGAAGGACAAGCAGTTATTGAGGAGGTGGTTTCAAATCCAAGTTTCTCTACTGGAAATTTGAACTTTAAAGCCAATATTTACCAATATGAACAGGTCCAGACTCAGAGCCCCAGCCCAAGTCACACTCTGATTACATCAGTGGATCAGCCATGGACTGGTTCCTCTACGTCTGCTCAAGATCTCTATCCACTAAATTTGACTTCCCAATACTTGAGTGACAGAGAGTAGCCCCCTTACTCTCATAGTAGTGTGAGAGTTACTCTCATAGGAGCATTTCCCATATATATATATATATATATATAATCTTAGGTAAATTTCTTCACCCCATAAAATCTGGATCTATCAATTGTATTTTTTCTTATCAAGCACTGAATACCTATAAGCTGGGCACATCTATTATGGGTAAGACTCCTCCATGGTTAAGATCACGTGATATATGACTATTTGGCTATACATGTGTTCCCGTAAATGCAGTGTTTTAGCAGTTTAGGGATTTGCAATCAACACTAGATCTTTTCACTTGTGTAATAAATTAGAGATTGGGATTTCTATTATGATAAAAGCTTAATCAAATATGGACCATTATATGCATCTGTGTGACATATATAGCCTTTGAATACACACACACACCCCCACACCCATATTCAATGCCAATAACTTAAATGTGAGGGCCCCCACTTATAACTCATACCATATATATATATATATATGAAAAATATTCATGTGCATCTATCCCTCACCACATTATGGTGAGGGACAACATAGTGGGGCCACTTTATAATTCATCTAAATCATCCACACACATGGAACCTCCTAAACTACAATGGATCAATTGAGTTTTCCATTTAATGATTGATCTATCATGGGAACCTCCTACTACAATGGATCAATTGAGTATCAGGCAAGATTCATCTGTGGATCCACACACATGGACTTACTACAATAAATTGAGTTTTCATTAATATAGAAACCCCATTGTACGGGCATTTGTTTGAACATATTTGAGTTTCTATGAATTCTAAAAAAAGTATTTTTAATAGTGGATAAATTAAGGAAATAAAGGTGAATATCCATGAAAAATATTCTCCTACAAATGGTTCTCATGAGAATCATGCATCCGAAGCCAACTGTACTCTGCCTGGATGCATGGTTCTCATGAGAAAAGTGCCTAGGAGAACAATTCCCGACTATCCTAATATGGCTAAAGTTATTCTGATGTTTATATCCTGCAAACATTATCTCAATAATGATATAATGATATTTTCAGTATTGCTATTTATTAGGGTGATGTCTTTTTTGGTTTTAAATTGAGATGGTTAAAATAGAGTGTGCAAAATGTTAATCGCATAAAAATGCGAATCAAAATACATACAACGGTAATATTTTGATACTCACCTAGGCTTTCAATAATAGGAAGAAGAAAAGCTAATAATTCAGATAAAAATTAAAAAACATATTAAAGGTAAACTGAAAATGCTTTTAACTAAGGTTTTGTTTGGCAACTCTTTTTACCTTTTTTTTTTTTTGGTCTATTTGATTTAAACTGATTTAAACAAGTGTTTACATATGATCACCTTTGTTTGCTAAGGTGAGAAAATCATTTTTATAAGAGACCATTTTCAGCCTCTCATTTTCTTTTTATTGGTTGGAAGATTGATATTTATTCAAAAAGAAGTAAAAGTAGATACATCAAAATTGATAATAAATACTTCATCACCTGTGCTTAAACATGCTTTTGCTAGATTGTGAACTTGGCAATTGATACACCTGTTGATGGCCACAAACATAACCATTTTTTTTAAAATATTATATTCTTTTCTTGACTTTCTGGAGCGGAGCATAGATTTCCCAAGGAGACACATTTTGAGGAGGTGGTAAACTACTACATATATGTAGATGAGAGAGCACCGTACATGTTTGTGTGATTTTAATGTGATCCATTTGTGATTTTTATGTAAGTAAGCCATGCATGATTCTTGTGTTTTTTTTTTAATGGACTATTTACATGGAATTGTTATAAATTTGAATTATTTATTTATTATTCAAAATATATATATGTGGATTTATTTGAGTAGGGTGACATAAGAATAGGTTCTTATTAAGATGGGAACAATTCATTTTAGTTAACAGGGCTAATTTTTAGCCTCATATTCAAATTCGACTCCATTGCTTAGAAGGGCCACAACCTGAATATTAATATTCCACAAAGCTCCAATATATCATACTGTGGAGGAAATTATGAGACAAGTTTTTTTCTTCTTATTTTTCTATATAAGATCCATTTGTATGTTCAGTATTTAATTCATTAAAAATGCAATGCATTCTATCAAGGGCCTAAAATTGTGGAGTTAAAAGATACAATTCACCAATACCATCAAATAGTCTTTTCTTGGATAGTAAATGATTGTCTAGCCATCACTCTAATTAAATCATATTGTAGTAAAGTGAATCTGAATTCCCATCTACCGCCCCATTGCTTGTTGCATTGCATTAATGGTCCTAATTTAGGATAAAAAAAGAGGTGTACTGTCATGTTTACGTGCGTGCCTCATCTGTCTTAATATTTAGAGAAGAAAAATTAAGACTTGATTTACTTCTTTTTAGGACCTAGGCTTGGTGCCTGCTCCTAGTAACGAGACCAAGGTAAGGGCCTAGATAATACAAGCCTTTTAAGGGCTTTAGCTCTCTCTAGGCCCGGCCTGCATACGTTGAGGGTAAGGCTTGCACAACAACCTTGGGCCCAACCCGGCCCGGCCCTTTGGCAGCTCTCTGCCGACATTGTTGTATCCTATGTAGGTGAAACTTTCCCATCTAGTCAATGCATCTAGATTGAAATGCATCTAGATTGAAGAAGGAATATAATAGACTGTGCCTGTATGTTTGAAAGAAACTAACATCCTAAGAACATAAAAAAACTGTCACATCTCAGGAGACCTGACTGATAATGCATGAGCTGATGATGAATGAAGGGCTCAGACCACATACACACGGTCAATCATTGACTGGTGCGAACTTGTCCAATACGACTAAGTTGAAAAACCAACCAAAGTCGGTCTACTGGACCCATACATTTGACTGGAACTGTTGATATATATGCGGGTTTGCATGCATTGTCACGGCAATCTCTCCTTTCCAATTTCCCATTCCAAGTCAAAACTCCCTTCACAATCGTATTCGGCCGGGGTTCTTTTCTCCTCTCCTTCGCAGTCTATTCATTTCTCACACTATAGGAAGGAAACAAAATCCACACTTGAAGATATGGGTTTGTTTTCCTTCTGCTAAATCCTGCACCTAAACCTGTACAATCAGATCATCATGCATCAACTAAGTCCTTCCAATCAAAAGATGCTGATGCATGGACCGGATCTTGTTTTCCTTCTGCTTCTCTCATTTAGTTGTTTTGCAGCATTTGGATGTGGAGCAACTCTACTTCCATATGAGGAAAGTAAGATATACTCACCTGATGTCCCTTTTTTTTCCCTTATGTGTTTTTCATCTGTTACTTTAAATTAGATACAAGTGGATGATAGCATGCATGTGTTCATTCTTCTTTTGCACAGCTATTACCTTTTTCACTAATTTGATATTTATTTTAAGTTGCTATTTTTAATAAATTATTTAAACGTCACGTATTTTTTATTTTGTAAATATGTTAATTCAAAATCATTTTTTCTTCGCGATGTTTGGGCTACTGTCCAAGAGTGATGGTTAAACTTTAGGACCCAGAGATTATTGTTCCCTGCGCATAAATGTAAAATTAGGATGTCAACAATACTCAAGCATGAGTGTGTTGGCAATATATTTCAAAATGTTTTCTTTGATATAAAGGATGAAAAAATTGTGAAATTGGACAGCATGACAAGAAAGGTGTTAGGCTTTGACATAGATATTTGTCAAAAACTGTATTTTGAAACTATTGTAGACATCGATGAGGCTGGGTTAGGGTCGGGAGTTTTTTATGGATCAGCTGGGTTTGACCTGAGCTTGAGGTAGGCCTCTTTTACTTGTCTATTTGAAAAATATACTAGGTTGAGTTGGGATCTAAGTAAGATTAGTTTGATTCACATTTAGCTCATGAAAGTGACTCAACTAGGCTCAAGTTAAGCTCCAGCTCGACTTGTTAACGTCTTTATTGGTGATTTGTTAGATAGAAGATGTCTGGTGCTTCAGATCAGGTTCAAGCAAGATTGAAAATATTCTCTGGCGAGCTGTGGAGCGTCCACAGCGCGAGAAACTCCCCCTGAATTTACATGGATAGGCCCGTGATGAACGGCGCCCATCTGTTTGTCCATGATCTGCTGCTTGTAGGAGAACATTGCCACAAGCAAGATTTACTTAAGATCACCAGAATGTAATTGCCAATTCATGATTTTTGTGTCACAATTTGCTTCACAAGGTTGCTCATGGGTAGGGCCAGCCTGAGACCGACTGAGGCCCAGCCTAATTTGGGCCCGGTTCGAACCTTAGGGTATAGTTTACAGGTTGGGCCTGGAACTAAAATTTAAGCTTGAGATTTGGTCCTGGTTTGGGTTAAGTGATAAAGGCCCAAGTCTCAGCCTGGCCCGGATAAGTAATGCTTATAGTTGAGGTACTTAAGTTGATGGAATAAGTTATAGAAAGCCCAGCCATCCTGGCCCAATTGACTAAATGAACACAGGCTTAGGCCTGACAATTTCAGGGAGGCTAGGCTCAGGCCTGGCACTTGTAGCTAGTGTTTGGCTTGTGTGTTTTAAAATTGGGCTGGACCTGGATATGCATCGGCTGGGCCTGATCCGACCTTCAGCTCCCCTGCCCCCTGCACAAAGGAAGGCTCGTACTGGCTCTGCGCCAGCCCAAGCACTGGCTTAAGTAGACTTGTACAAAAGCTATTTACATATTGCCAGACCCATTTGATTTCAAAGCTTTTCCCTGAAAAGCTTTACAATTTCTATATTGAAATATCATGTGCTCTATCAAGCAAATACACATGCAGAGGTTTATTAAAAGAAGAAAGTGTCAGTGGAATCCACCAATACAGAATATGTAGTATGATGGAATCCACTCAAATTATCAGAATCAGAGTAAAAAAAAAAAAAGTGTGAAAATGAGGTGCATCAGGTCAGGTTCAAGTGGGGTCAACCTTTGATGGTAGTAATTAGTATGGATGACCCAAGCCCAAATTGGACTCATTTATGAATCAAATTGGAAATAATAAGTCATTTCTCACCCGTTTATATTCTGGCTTAACACATTTAAAACTTAAAAAAATTAAAAGTCATATAAACTACTTATACATAAATATTTGTCCTAAATGTTCCTAATTGTTGCTCAATTGGTTAGGAAGATGTGCAGCATAGGTGGGGGTGCAAATTGAAAAGAAAAAAAAAAAAGAAAAAAAAGAAAATTGAATTTTCTAAACTCAACAAACCCAAGGATCTTTTCTTTGCAATCATTGAAATTGTTTATTATTATTATTAGCTAAACCTAGTATTATAGTTTGTCAGATTCGATTTGGGTTATGAGTTGAGTGGTATTCACTGTGGGTTTGAATCACCCATAAGCTTGCTCTTTTGGGGTCCCTATAGCAGGTCGGAAAATCTGACCCGACCCAACCCGCATACCAACCTATCACGATCTGACTTTGACCCATACCTGCAATGTATACGGGTTGGCCATGGGTTAGGATAATAACCTGACTTGTGATAAAAATATGGGGGATATCCAAAAATAAAAAGGAGATGAGAAAGAAGAATACGTGAGAAGCGACACTAGAATTTGGGAGACGTTATCGTCGCTTAAAAAAAGTATATAAAAATATACAAAGGTGGCTGAAAGACCGAGTTTATGTTGGATAATCTGCAGGGACCCTTCGCGAGGAATGACAAAATTATGTAATTTTTCCCGGTAAAATCCTCTAAATAATTTGTTGGTTTAATATTTTTAGCTTATTTTATACTGAATAAGCTGAACTTGTGTTGGTCTTTTCTTTCTTTTGTTCTCTTCTTCTCTCTTTTTTTTTTTTTTTTGGCCATTGACATGCTTCATTTTTTTGTGAATGTGATTAGTGGAAGCTCTTCGAGGAATCTCGAAGACACTGGGCAAAGAGAATTGGAACTTTAGTGCGGACCCATGCAGTGGAGAATCAGGTTGGACGGGCCCTGCACCCACAAAAGAATTTGAGAATGCTGTCACCTGCAACTGCTCCTACCAAAACAACCCCACCATCTGTCATATTGTAAGCATGTAAGCAAGCTCTCCCATCATCTAGCTCTCTTTATCTTATTCTTAATCTACATACATTATCGGCGGGCGCGGATTCAGGAATTTTTTTTTTTTTTTTTTTTACTTCTTTTAAATTTAGGTGGGCGCTTCAGCCCAAAGTTTTGTACTTGGGTCCGCCCCTAATTATCAAATAGAGTAGTGAATTCTTTCTTTTGGTAGAAGAGTAAGTGATTGATATATGCTCTTACGTTATTCTCTAATAACGTAAGCTTTTACAGTAAGTGACTGTCAACATGATATTAGATTGGGAGTCGTTTGTTTGAAATGGGGAGTCATGCAATTGTCCAACATGATAAAAAAAATAAGAAATAGGTTTTCAACTGACAAATATATAAATATATATATACATTAAATATATAATTATTGAGTTGATAATGAAATGTTTGAAAATGACTCGCTTTTTTTTATTTGATAATAAGTATTTGATCGACACTTAAATATGCAACCCTTAAACCGCAAGTGATGTAATATAAAATATATAAAATTTTAAAATAAGTGATGTGAAATGTAAGGTATGCTACTCATCCTCATTCTACCTGCCCACCATTGTTTTTAACTTACTTGCTCCTTTTATCTTCATTTGACACATACCAGCTCGGTTACAGTGAAAGATAGGTGGGGTTCCTCCATAATTTATCTTTAGTCATTGCTGATTTCTTTTTGGATGGCAGAGTTCTGAAAGGTCAGAATCTTCAGGGAGTTCTTCCACCAGAGTTGGTCAAGCTTCCTTACCTCCAGCGAATGTAAGAGCTGCATGTGCTTCCACTTACTCCCCTACAGGCTTACGTTTGTTGGCTTTTGAGTAGATAAATTCCTTAACTGCGCAATGCTAGGCTTTCACACTGACTGTAGTCCTTCATTTTCTAATGAACAGAGATTTATCTTATAACTACCTCAACGGCACAATACCTGCGGAATGGGGTTCCATGCAACTCGTGAACATGTAAGCTTTTCAACCTTCATGTGTTATAATGACTTATCTTGTGAAAGCAAGTTTGTTAATGGAGACAATGGTGTTGTTGCAGCTTTCTTCTTGGAAACCGCTTAACAGGGCCAATCCCAAAGCAACTTTCGAATATCTCCACTCTCAGAAATCTGTAATTTTCGATAAGTTTTCTTGTTTATATCACCATTTCATCATTTGGGTTCCTTTGGAATTTTATTTTGGTTCTTGAATTTTCAGGACGCTGGAAGCCAACCGGTTTAGTGGGCCTCTTCCTCCTGAGATTGGGAGTCTTGTCAACATAGAGCAACTGTAAGACAACTTCCTCTGTGTCGACATAGAGAAAAGTTTTAAAACAATATTTATGAGAGTCAAACGACTCTGGTGATATTATCTGAATTTCAGTCATGAAATTGAAAAACCCTTTCCATATTTGAAATAGGCATGTTCTTTTGGACAATTGCACATCCACTTGCCTCTATGAAACCTTCTGGTGTTGAACTCAGCTGTAAATACACTAACGTTTTAATGGCCCTTTGTTGGAACACATTTTACCATGAGTGTCTATATATTCAGCTCCATGCAAACAAACAAGCCCTTGGTTTTTGGGTTGTAGATTTTCTAGGATTGTGCTTTTCAATACTATAATGTTTTCGGTCAGTTTCTATTGCAAAAGGCTCTGCATTGGTATGATTTAAGGCCTCTTTCTTCTCTATAATTTTAGTGTGTCTTGATAGCACAATGTTTTTTATTTTTTTTTAATGCAGTCATCTTTCTTCTAATGCATTTTTGGGAGAGTTGCCAAGAAGCCTTGCTGATCTCAAACGCTTGAAGGACTTGTCTGTTTTCTTTTTTAAGTTTAATTCATATTTCATACCTGAAAAGATTTATCACTCCAGTAGCAAGAGGAAGATAGAATAGCTGTCCTTAAAATATTTATTTTGGCATACTATGCAGAAAGATAAGTGATAACCACTTTACTGGAAGGATTCCTGATTTCATACAGAACTGGACACTGCTTGAAAAATTGTAAGTATTTGTTCTTTCAAACATTTGAGTTTTTCTATCCATTTTCTTTGAATTAATGAGTCCAAATTTCATCAATTACAGAGTAATACAGGGAACCAATTTGCAAGGACCAATTCCTTCTGGGATTTCTTCATTGAAAATGTTAACTGATCTGTAAGTGTGAGGCTTCTGAGGTTGAACTGTTAGCTGATTTGTATTGAATCCCCATTTCAAATGGTTGTGAATCAAGTAAAACAAGTTGAGAGTATATGAACTTCCGTTAACTATTCCTGGTGTGATGTATATGTTGTAGGAGGATCAGTGACATAAATGGAACATCGCCTTTTCCACCACTAAGTAATATGAAAAGCATGAAGAGATTGTGAGTTGAATACTTATATTGCTCTTGTTTTATCCAAACTAACACCAGACTATTGAACTATGTGCATTCTATTTTGTATGCAGGATATTGAGGAATTGCAGTCTTACCGGACCCATCCCTGAATATATATGGAAAATGGAAAAGTTGAAAATCTTGTAAGCTGATTATTTTAGATAAAAAGGCGTATATTCTATCTGATATTGAACTTCCTTTTGGCCTTGAAAAATGGAAATAGGTTTGACCGTACAAGAATAAATTTGCCACTCCGCAATTTTAACATGTGGTATGATTGTTAGAAAATAAATAAAATCAACTGATCTTAGATCTATCTAGAATTTCAGAACGACTATGATTCATGTAATCAATAAGACATATTAATTAATATAGCTTAAGGTGTAACTGGCGCCATAAAGAAACACGAGATGAATGGTCTGGATCTTCAATCGGATGCTTGGATGACCCAAATAAGATGCAAGATTTCCCCTCTCTTCCTCCCCTATAAAACTAATATGATATTTGCCTTAAATAGCAAATCCCAATTCAAATTTGTAACCATGATGACCCTTATCATGGAAAACCTTATTGGGCCCAGATTCAATGAGTCAAGGATAAGTTGAATTTCATAAATCAAAATCTTGTAGATTGTTACAGGGCCATCTCACAAATAAGATCAACAATGATTTCTTCCATTCAGAAATTAAATGTAAAAATAGAAGTGGAGCTCTTGGATCAAACCCACCCCCCACCCCCACCCACCCCCCCCCCCCCCCCACCCCAACCACCAAAAAAAAAAAGGGTCATAAGATGCCACTTTGATCAAGGTGATATTCACTGAGTTATTTTTCATAAGGAAAGCATTTAATGTCTTCTCATGATCAAACAGAAAGTACCACTCAGCATTCAGGACTTTAAATGTAAAGAAGAAAAGGGGGAATAGGGTTTTAGAAAAACTCGCCATTCCAGGATATTATGGAATATCAAAACTTCGCATTCCAAGATATCATGGAATAACTTGATATTCAATGACATCTTGAAATAGTGTTATTTTTTTTTTTTTAAATAGTATATTTAAACATTCAAAGATAGTACATCCTGAATTATATCTCAATTTATTCAGAAATAATAAATTCAAACTCAAATCTCCTAAATCTCTCCCCATATGTCTCTTTTCGTTTCTCTCAACGACTCTCTCTCCTTGTATCTTTCAACGACGAATCTCTTTGCTTATATCTCTCCTTAGTCTCTAATAATACACACAGTATTTACTCCTTTTGAGCTGAACCATGTCATTTTTTCCTTTGCCCTGTAATTTTTGTTGACAGAGACCTCAGCTTTAACAATTTGGCAGGAGAATTTCCCCACACCTTCAACAAACCGGATAATTCCAAATTCATGTGAGTCATCTAATACCTAAGCATAAGTTTCTTTAATTTTGCTGATTATGCTCTTATTACGAGCAACAATTCGATCACAATGTATCACTGTTGTGGTTTTGTGATAGATTTTTAACTAGCAACTTGCTAACTGGGACAGTACCAGACTGGCTGCTGGAGAATGTAGATCTAATGTATGTTCTTCCTATTTTCTTAATTTTGGTATTCCTTATATTCACATTCAAGTTCATTATTCTTTCTGGCATGGAGATGTGGATTGTGGAGCAAAACAATGGACATGAGAAAAATCAATTGTGGCCAATTCAAGAAACATAGATAGATAACTAACAAGTTCCCCGCATTCCATATGCACAATAATATTGTTGCCAATTGCTTCCTTGAAATCTTTTACTCCCCTTCATGTGGATTTTGATATTCCAAAGCTTTGTTGTTGCAGTGACCTTTCTTACAACAATATGGCGTTGGGTCGATCTGGGCAATGTCAACAAGGAAAATCGTAAGACCTCTTTCCTGTAATTTGTAGGTCCTTATGCTTTCCAGCTATATGTAGTTGCCTATTCCTACTGCTAAAATTTTATTCTTGTTTCTTTAGAAACTTATTTGGAAGCCATCCTACAGTGAACAATTTGTAAGTGTCTTCATTTCTCTTGTTATATATTTTGCATAAAAAATAATAATTTTGTGACCAGATGCATAGAACACTTTACAAATGATATTTTAGTGTTGACACATTCTTGACCCCATCTTGATGTAGAAGTGAAGCTGCTCCCTGCTTGAAGGACTTCCGCTGTCCAAAATGTAAGTGTGCTAGTTTAGTTAGCATAGAGCTCAGCCATGCAGCTGTGCTAGCATGTACCTGTAATTGTGGGGTGGATAGATGTGAGGATGAGATCATTCTGTATTTGAATCTGCACTTTTTCCAAGCACTATCACTTGTTGGTTCACCAAAGCTTAATCCCTTGTTGGAAGTTATTACTCAGTGTGAACATAAAAGTTTAACTTTGGTTCCCTTGAAATTACAGAAAGAATTAGTAGGGGAGCAGTACCCGCGCCGGGCGTGCCGGCTGCCAGTGGGAGCGCCACCTGCTGGGGCCTGGGGGCAAGACCCCTTCGGGTGGCCCCTACCCCGCCCGATCCGGTATCGGTGGGGCCTACTAGGGCCTATTGTTTATTTATCCCCCCCTTCCGTAAGGGGAGGGGCCTCCCCAGGAGTCGAACCCGAGACCTCTCACTTTAAGAGATAATCTGGGAGACTCCTGGTACCACTGGGACTTTGTACTATTAATTAAAACAAAACTCTACGTGCCAGATTCCCTGAGCTTCAACATACAAAAAAATAAAAATATAATTTTAAATATAAAAAAAGAAAAACTATTTTTTTTTTAGAATAAGACCTCAAATTCTGAAAGAGATCATTGGGCTGATGTTGATGCTTAGTCAAAAGAACCAGCCCTGTGTTCTTCTCCCTTTTGGTTGTAGTTAATTACTTGCATTAGTAATTTTGTTTCTCTCAATGACAGTATTCTCTTCATTGCATATAAATTGTGGAGGAAAAGAAGTGACTGTCCCTATTGGTGAATTCCGTAGAAAGACAACATTTAGCGAAGATAAAGAATCGAGCAGTGCTTCAAAATTCTTTTTGAGTAGAGAAAACTGGGCATTTAGCACCACAGGAAACTTCTTGGACAATGGTGATTTGGACACATACATAGCATCAAATATATCCAGACTCTCAATGAGAAACTTTGATTTGTACACAAGCGCGCGGCTCTCTCCTCTCTCCCTGACTTATTATGGACTCTGTTTACTAAATGGGAATTACACTGTGAAACTACACTTCGCAGAGATAATGTTCACTGATGACATAACATATAAGAGCCTCGGGAAACGCATATTTGATGTTTATATTCAGGTATTACATTTTGGATTATATTTTTCTATCAACTTTTCACAGTTAGGTCCAATTGAATTAGTTTGTTTCAGGGGAAATTGGTATTGAAAGATTTCAATATTGAAGATGAAGCTGGTGGGACACAGAGAGAAGTATTGAAGAATTTTACTGCAGTTGTGACAACACATACCCTGGAGATACGTTTCTATTGGGCCGGAAAAGGCACACAGTGCATCCCTAATAAAGGAACCTATGGTCCTCTCATATCAGCCATTGATGTGCAATCAGGTACTCTGCATAGGCAAACCTATTTTGGTCCAATTCAAATTACACCAATTATTTTGTAATAGTGCTTGCATAAGAATTTCTATTCAATTTTTATTCAATTAGAGTTAGAGAGCCTAGTCACTCTCCAAGTTGGATATCATTGACACAATAATTCCAAAAAAAATGTCAAAAATGAAAAATAAAATTCATAAAACTTCTGTTTGTCAGGATATGGAAAGATCTAAATAAGTGTAATCTATCTGAGGACATAATAGCTCAGGGTAGATTGAAAATGGTGAAAAAGAATTCACACACATAGCTGACCCCAACATAGTTGAGAAAAGGCTATGATAATGATGATGATGATGATGATGATGATGATGAAACTTTTGTTGTTTTTTTTTTTCCTAAATTAGAGAAAAAAAAATTATGTTGATTTGTTATAAATGATTTTATTTTTGTTAGAAAAGTGAAGCTAGTCTGTGATTGCTGGCTGATTGAATTTGAATGGCCTGTGCCATTTTTATATCCTATTCTGAAATTATGGATTATCACTATTTGAGTGTGCTCTACTTTTTTAATCTTTTATATCATGAGTTGGTTGAAGAATTTTATCTGTTAAAAATCAATGGTTTGTTTCTTTCTTTGTCCAGATTTTGAACCTCCTTCAGAGGGTGGCAAACAGATATCTGTCGGTGCTGTGATTGGGATTGTTGCTTCAGCATTCTGTGTTATTTTCTTGATTCTAGGAATCCTTTGGTGGAAAGCCTGCTTAGACAAAAAGCGCACAATGTATGAAGGTGCGGGCTAATTGACAGTATATTTCCATCATGAAATTGTGTGATGAATTCAGTAATTCAAAATTTCTGACAGAAACAAATTATTGACAATTTATGATGAATCTTCTGATCTAATTTTACTTCTGACAGATCTTAGACGTCTAGATCTGCAAACTGGTTCCTTTTCCTTAAGACAAATTAAAGCTGCCACTAATAACTTTGACGCTGCCAACAAAATTGGAGAAGGTGGTTTTGGACCTGTTTACAAGGTATTATATACATGAAATTCTGTTATCTTATCCATCTAATTCAAACTAATTGTTCCTATCATGGTCATGTATACTTCACATCATTACTCTAATGCAGGGACTACTATCTGATGGTACCATAATTGCAGTCAAGCAACTCTCTTCTAAATCAAAGCAAGGAAACCGTGAGTTTGTGAATGAGATAGGAATGATTTCTGCTCTGCAACACCCGAATCTTGTAAAGCTATATGGATGTTGCATTGAAGGAAACCAGTTACTGCTAGTTTATGAGTACATGGAAAATAATAGCCTTGCTCGGTCTCTGTTCGGTGAGATCAGTATCATTCACTACACCCCATGAATATTACACAACACAGAATATCTAATGTCATTATTGGAATGTTCATAGGTCCGGAAGAAAAACAACTGAAACTGGATTGGCCAACAAGGCATATGATATGTGTTGGTATAGCAAGAGGTTTGGCTTATCTCCATGAAGAATCAACACTGAGAATTGTTCATAGAGACATCAAAGCTACCAATATACTGCTGGACAAGGATCTCAATCCTAAGATATCAGACTTTGGTCTGGCCAAGCTTGATGAAGAGGAGAACACCCACATTAGTACTCGAATTGCAGGAACCTTGTGAGTCAATGTGCTTTTGTTTTGCCTACTGTTATATTCGATTGCGGCAAATTTATTATTCTGTACTTAGTTTATTAATCTTCTCATGCGAATGCAAATTACAGAATCAGTTTCTTACACTAAACCATTAAAATCAGAACTTTGGTTAATTTCAAAGTCTATCTTTCAAGATTTTATTTTTCGTACTTGAGTTGTTGCGCTTGCCAAGGTTCATACCAAAGTGGAAAGAGTGAAAGTTGCAGTTATGTAATGGTGAAAAAACTGAGACATTTTAGTTCTAACAAATACCATAAAGATAGTCTTGAGAGGCCAATAGTTGTTATTCAACAATCAAAGGCAAACACTGTTAATAACCAGTAACCACCAAAAGCTCGAGCTGTTGGTGGACGGCATGACAATGTATATCATCCCACACCCCCCCCCCCCCCCCCCCCCCCCCCCAACTCTCTCTCTCGAACGGGAGGCCATTTGAAGTCAAAACCCAACGGACAAACCAAACCAGACATGGAGGCAACATTCCTCCCAGGGATTTCGAACTCATGACTTCTGGCTCTGATATCATGTTAATTACGAGTAACACCAAAGTCTCGAGCTGGTAGTGGATGGCATAACTATGTATATCAACAAACACTAGGCATGAAACAACATTATTGTGCACCTTGCTTGATTCATTGTGCTTGGGCCAAGTCCAAAAGTTAAACATATTTGGTAGTTCCTATCATAAAACAGACAGACTCTCTTTTTCCCATGATGGTCCTTTGACCCCTTACTCATTTTCCTTGTTTAAAACTAATTTCTGAGTTCTTAATATAATATTTTTTTACATTTCCCATTTCATCCTGTAACTATTTCTATTTTTCCCCTCTTTTGAGATGTTCAAACTCCAACTATCCTTTTGGTTTCTTTAATTGTATAAGTAGAGAGATTTCTTGATGCCACCTTGCCTTCGGCTGAGTGCTTAGTGTCCATCCATTATTGGTTCATTATAATTATGCACAAGGACTTATAATTCACACCAATTTTGATTTGGCAGAGGATACATGGCACCGGAATATGCAATGCATGGTTACCTGACTGGCAAAGCAGATGTTTACAGCTTTGGAGTTGTAACTTTGGAAATTGTTAGTGGGAAGAACATCACGAGCTTCAGGCCAAGGGGTGACCACATTCATCTGGTGGATTGGGTAATTGATCTGCACCTATTTGTTTCTACTGAATTGAATGTTACTTAATTGTGTTTTTACCAAGTTATAAACTTTCAACACCAATATGATCAACTTCTTTACCAATTTATGTCTCTATGGATATCACAGGCATATGTTCTGCAAGCAAACGGAAATCTCATGGAGCTAGTTGATGTGAAGTTGGGACCAGAATTCAACAAGGAAGAAGCAATGAGAATGATTAATGTGGCTCTCTTGTGCACCAATTCATCGCCCACTCTTAGGCCTACTATGTCTTCTGTGGTGGGCATGCTTGAAGGCCATGCAGTCATTCAGGAGGTGGTTTCAGATCCAAGTCTCTCCGGTGGAAATTCAAACTTTAATGCCTTCGTTGACCATTATGAACAGGTCCAGACTCAGAGCCCCAGACGGAGTCAGATTCTGGTTACATCAGTTGATCAGACCAACAGTTCTTCCACGTCTGCTCAGGATCTCTATCCACCTCATTTTATTTCTCAATACTTAAGTGACAGAGAGTAGATGATGTATGTTCATATATCATTTTTATCACTATCTTAGGTAAACAATCTTCACCCCTGAAAATCTGGTGCCATATTTTTGTTATCAAGCTCTTAAGTACCCATAAAGTGGCCATCAATGCATGATATGTGGACCAGACATCTAAAATTTGATGGGTTTATTGTGAATAGGCCATACCCAAAATACGCAATGGTGGTATGATTCTCAAGGCCACCTGCCAGACCCGAGGACAATGTGTCATACCTGCATGCACTTAAATGCAGAGTCTCTGCAGTTTAGATGTTTGCACTCAACACTGGATCTTTTCTCTCTTTGTAATAAATTAAGAGACTTGGATTTTCACTATGATAAAATGCTTATTAAATATAGAACACTCATGTGCATCTGCTTCATGTATATAGCCTTTGAACTTGAAATTGTATTACCATGCTAGAAGGCATTTTACCTGCCAGTCTAGAGGAATCCTTTTGTACCTGCTCCTTTGCTATCTACAGTGGAAATGACCAGAATTCAATTACACAAGAGAATTGTTTCTTGAAATTGGACGATGAATATATTATATTTGTTAATTGTTGCTTTCATGAAGAGGTTGAAGACAACCCCGTAATTTTACCATCTAACAAGCTTTAACAAGATTTTGTTACCATTCAAAATATATATATGTATACAAGCTAAAGGATGAAAAAGTCCTCTCTTTTAAACCATACTCTAGCGACTTGATTCTCAGTCGCCTGCCAAGGGCAAAAGCATAGGGGCAGAGTTGTCCTTCTAAAGAAGGGTAAAAAGGAGGGAGCATTATGTGGGTCGGGTCAAGTTAACCTGCATTTGGTTGCCAGTTAAGATTGCTTGACCTGCTCTAAAAAATAGCCCAATACAGTTTGGGCTTGAATCCCCAAACACCCCAACTTGTCTATTGCCAACACTAGCATTATTGCCCATGTCATAACAGGAAGGATGGTATGTGATACCAAAGCCGCCCCTGATGGGTTGTTATCAAGTCAAATTAAAACTTATATATATATCTTAAAATAAATAAATGCATAGGAATGAATGTTGTAGAGATGGAACATCTCAACTTCTCTTCACACGTGCCTGGAGTTAATCCCCAACACCACCTACACCATATGAATTTTATCTATAACTTTAGTAATAAATATAAATATTATATATATATGGGTGTGGCGGGTAGGATAACAAAACCCAAACCCGCCCCGAATAGGAGCGGGCCCGGGCAGGTCCCTGTTTAGACCCAACCCATTGCCATCCATAGGGAACAGTACTAGGATGTATAAACTGTGCATATTCATGAACAAGACATTGGTCATCTTGAGAGCAAAGAAAGGGAGTTTCTGGATACATGTCTATGAAATGTACAATTCCCAATGTGACCATACTTGAGCATTGTTAATCTGTGTTAACTACATCGAATATACTTTTATATTTTTTTCTTGAAACTTAAGCAAGATGCTCATCTTGGATTACTTCTACACATCATAGACCTTAATTAAAAGACTGCAATAGCTTATTTCAAGAGCTTGCAAGGCAAGTTGGGATTTATCTAGTTTTGCATACAACAGAAGCTTGTCAAAGAGATGCCACCAGGAAACTATATTTGATGATTCCAATATTCTTAGCCTCTTTCTTCCCCTTTACTTCTACATTTTTCATCGAACTAATTAGAACAGCCCTTGAAGAGAATAGTTTGATTGAGTGTCTGTTTTGCTTCTCTGCTCTTTGTTTATCACTTTATCTTCATGGTTTCAATGAGTGATTTGCCATTGAGCTCCCGAGCCAAAAGAGCTTTGAGGTACTTCTCCATAGTCACTCTTCTGTACAAAGGAGGATTTTGTGGGTTGATTAGACTATCTGAAGGGCCAATCTCTGCTGTAAGTTTAGGACTGTAGAATGTAGCAACCGAGATCCTCTCCTGCGCCGAATTTACAGTTGCTCGATGGAGAACACTACGGTAGACCCCGTTGGTTATCATCTGCCAAAGCATACAAAGTAAAAATAAAAACAATAATAGCAGTAAGAACGGATCCAATTAAAATATGGGCCTAACACATCCCATCATCAGATGGGTTGATTCAATTTCAAACCTTCTTTCTGCTCTGTAGCTGTGTCTTACCTCCAACGTATCTGCTACATTCACTACGAATGCATTTGGGAGTGGTTTCACAGGAACCCATATTTCATCCTTTCTGATCTCAAGGCCTGGGACTTCACTAATTTGAAGTAGGATGGTTAGCCCCACTGCATCCGAGTGCGGTGCGAGGCCAACCACCAGGTGAGGTTGAGGACATGGGGGATAGTAATTAGTCCTCATCCCTTGATACCCATCTTCAAACAGTTCTCTCAACTCTTCAGCATCCATCTTGAGAGCACTAGACATAAAATTCAAGAGAGTCATTGCCAGCTTTTGCAACTCCAATGCATATGTTTCCACAGTCTCCCTGCAGTGTAAAGAAGAAAGCAAGTAACTCTCAGACTGAAACACTTGTTATTTAAGAGAAGGAGAGGAACAAAAGATCGAACCTGAAAGAGAAAGGGAGTTTTTCAAAGAGAGAGTGCTTCCTTTTATGAATTGGGAGGGTGGCCATATAGAACATGTCTCCCCAGTCGAGCTTCTGGTTTTCTGAGAATACGAAGGCCTGGCCGAAGCCCTCGAGGTCACCGGACTCCTGCCAGTATCTCTTCTTCTCTTCTAGAGAAAGGTTGAACAATTCCTGGGTCTCAGATTTCATCTTCTCAATCAGTGAAGTGCTGACACCATGATTTACCAACTGCAGAACTTTGGTTATTAGAACATTTTAACAACTTAGTGCTCTAGTATAACCAACATCTATTAAAAAAAAAAAAAAGGTAATGCATTTGGTTGAATTTTCTTGATCATTCATAGAAAATTACTCTTGAATATCATTCCCTCAAAATGAAAATTTAGGAACAAGTAGAATTCATTTCACATGTGAAAATGAGAGTCTCACTCACTGTCTTTTCTCTCTCTAGCTCTTCTCTCTCTTCTAAGTTTTATTTTATTTTATTTTTTTTTTTGCAGAAACTAAAGTATTTATGTGAAAAAAAAATATCAGCAGAAACAATACTGATAGAACAATGCCCAACAAGTTCAGTACAACCATTCTCATAATAGAATCATTCTCAACATAACCCTATCTCAGAAAGAAAAAAAAAAAGCCTAACTACCCAGGTATGCATAATAGCCTTTCAAATAATTAAAGAGGTAGTTTGCATTTATATTAAAGGAAGGAATAGAAAAAAAAAATCTCCAATTAAATAGCATCTGCTCCTTCTGAATATACTTTTATGGGGAAATTAATTCTCTAAAAAACTTTTTTCAAAAAGTACGCAAAAAGATTTTTCTCTTCAGCCGGGAAAGAAAACACCCTTTCTTCTATTGAAATAATATTTCTATCAATAAAATATTATTTTATTATATATGAATATATTTAAAAAGTTTTTTCTTCAGTACAATTCTTTTCTGTTTAGAATCCCAACAATGGATTATCATTATAAGAGAAAAGTAGTGATTCTTTATAAAGAGATTCTCCGCCCTTTAACTAAATGGATTCTCTACTTGTTCTGCATCTTAAATAAAGCCAAAGTTGTAGTAATGGTTTTAAAAATCGGCCGATACCGCTCTTCTATTTTTCCGATATATCGGTATCGATATTGATTGGCAAAAAATCTCTGAAATCTTGGTCCATCTCAGCCAAGTTGAGGAAAATATCAATATTACCAATATCTTGGCCGATATCAGCCGAAATGGTGTATATGACAAAAACCCTAGTTTTTTTAGTTTTTTTCCTCATCTTTTTCTCCTCTCCTCTCATCTCCTTAGAGCAGCAACAACCATTCATACTCCATAGCTCATCTCCAACACTATTTCTTAAAGAAAACATTTTATTTGGTAAGAGGAAATCAACTTAACTCCCTTATTTTTACTACTATGTATTTTTTATTTTTTATTTTTAGATAAATTGAGCGTAGAAATGAATGTAAAGATCATTGGGTTTGTCACATGTGTTGTATTCTTCACTTAGAAGTTAGATCTACACACTTTCATACAGATCTACTCATATATATGATTTTGGGTGTAGAAAAATGATTTTTTTTAGATCTTCTACTTTTAAAAAAAAATAATTGTTGAAATATTTATGATACTAAATAGTAAATACTAAATACTAATGGCTTATTAATAGGGTATAGATGAAAAATCTACTCATACACATGATTTTGAATTTTTTTTCAATTCTTTTATTTTCGAAATTTTTAATATTTGAATTATAATATATCATTTTTGGGGGATTTCATCATAAATATGTTCTTTTAATTATTCATGATTATTTTATGGTGTGTAAATGATTGATCCATTTACTTTTATGCTAGATCTATATTTTTAGGATTTTGAAGATGATCTTATTAAATCTTTATTTTTTCTAAAAATAATTATTGTTACTTGTTAGAATAAATATGATATCAAAGGCTTATTAATAGTGTATAGGTGATAGATCTACCAAAATAATAGTTGCATTAGATGAAATACTAGAGAAGATAGCGAACTGTGACACAGACAAGATTCATAACTTAAAGTGACCGATATTTTTAATTTATTGTTGTTACTAATGGAAAAAATTATTGTTTTCCAGCATTTTCTAACATTCTGGACTTTTTGGATATTTTTGTAAATTTTTTTGGATTAAAAAAAAATTCACACGGCGATGGCTGAGAATGTCCGATAACCGTGACTAATATTGATATCATATCGGTTTTTCGGCCCGGCCGATACCGCCACCGAAACTAAGATTTTAAATCATGGCTGTAATAGAAACAAAACTTGACAGTGTAAAGGAGAAGACCTGAAAGAAACCCCAGTCTTTGCAAGCAGAGTGCAGCTTCTCTAATTCCAGTGGCATGGATTCTTCATGCAGTAACCTCTCCATGTCGACGGTTGGGACCATGGGAAAAGATTCACTTGCAAAAGCCACTGGAGGATCTTGATCGGGACGTACGTATCGAGGTGGGACTGTGATCATGTTCTCTCTTACCAGCTCTTGTAAGTTAGGCACAGGCAAGGAGCTTCCCAGGCTAACATAACTACTATCCATCTCCTTAGTCCTTTCCTTCAGACTCAAGACAAACACATAAATAAGTTACAAGCTATTCTTCAAGTGATCTAGGATCTTATTTGGTTTTATAGGCAATAGATGATACTTATCTGATCAAGGTTTTTTTTTAGTACTAATTCATTTATTTTCATGGTTGTGTCAGGTTGTGTGATGTGGGGTCTGCTCTTTTGACCATGGCGGCCTCTTCTTATCAATCTATTGTCTCTTTTCATTTGCTATTATTATTTTTAGGGACAAGTTGTATCAGAGTGGTTTGTTTTTTGGTAAAGTGTCAAATCAGACTTTTATTTGTCTATGGAGAAATAGGGTACCATGGATATGGGAATCCAAATCCACCATCCATATCTATTTCATGATAGAGAAATTGGGGGAATTAAAGAAAAAAAACAAGTAATTCAAGAGGCATGTCATTTTCACATTCTAAATTAGCAGTGAGAAGGTTTGAAATGGCTCTATAAGGTTTGAAATGGCTCTATTGAGAAGGTTGTAATTTGGACTTCAAAGTTTTTTGTTAGTGGACTGGATGCAGTGAAACTGAAATTTGGTGCAGACCCCTGTAATTGCAGGGCACAGGAGACAGAGGACCTGATGAGTGTGAGTTTTGGCTCATAGTACACCATGAAAATGAAGACAATATAGCTGAATGATTTGTTTGTTAAAAACTTGAATCCATGTCTGCACTAGCACAAGGTTCACAATTACAGATAGAGCAAAGAACATGGCAAAACCCTCTGGTGGGGTGTCATTTTGTCAATGATATTCACTCATTACCATTTTGAAATCACCTCAATTTTTATGACAGTTACTAATGCCTTCCTCTCTTTTTCCATTTTTACAAATCATCCAGCTCTTTTAATTTAAAGATCTAAGCCAATTATTTTGACTTTCAGTCAGACGGTAGTTCTTAAACAGTTGATTCAATCCAATGTAATTTACTGTAAAAAAAAGATGAACTCTTTTTAGGGATTCAGCGGAATCAGTTTTATTGAACTTTTCATGTTATTGGCTCGAATTTAATCTAACTGAAGATAAAGTTAAGGATATTCTTAAACTTTTA
Source organism: Camphora micrantha (assembly GCA_003546025.1). NCBI lineage: Eukaryota > Viridiplantae > Streptophyta > Magnoliopsida > Laurales > Lauraceae > Camphora > Camphora micrantha. Next base: position 3,977,106 of record QPKB01000012.1, on the reverse strand, counting down.
GGGAAATTGGTTAAAAATGAGCCACTAACTTATAGTCAAAGTAAGAACGGCTACTTACCTGATTGGTAAGGAGCATCAATTCTTATCTGACTGCCCAAGTTTTGAACCTCGGATGTACTTGATTGGCCTGTAATTAGGATCATACTTTATTAGTTTTCTATTCTTATTTTCAAGTAAATGTTTTTTTAGGAAAAAAATAAAAAAAAAATGTCGTTTTTTATCTCAAATAGGGGCAAGTATGTTTATAAAAAACGACAGACTATGAATGTCGTATTAGAAGTAAATTTTTGACAACATTAGGCTGTCGTTTTTTTCAAAATGAAAACCACATACGAGGACTTTGGTTTTCCAAAAGCTACACTCCAAATTAGACACAAAAAACAACAACTACAATTGTGGTTTTTATAATAAAAAAAAAAAGGTGTTTTGACGTAGTGGTTTGAATGACTTTAGTTTATATTATTTTTAGTGGGTCAGGGATAGTGTTTGGTTTCTTTTGGAAACAAGGTTGGTTTGGAGTTAGTTTGTGGAATTAAGGATTGTATGTTTAGGTTTCAGACTGACATGAAGTTTTTGTGGTTTCACCCATTTGGGGAAAAAGTATTTTGGAGAGTGTGAAGTTGGTGTACTTGTATGATCGGATGAGTAGCCAACACCCCAGATCAATGGATTAAGAGGCTTTAATGATGATGATCAGAGGACCAGTCACTAGGGATCTTTTTCTTTTCGTAGACATCTTGTCATAGTGGACATGATCGATTTGATTGGATCTGAAGAATGGTTAATTCCTCTTTCCCCTTCCTTTTTTTTGGAACCTTGAACACTCAGTCAATACAAGATAGCTGAAGGAGATAAAGAAGATAATGATAATTCGTCTTCCTGAACTTCTTATTTTTAAGGGAGGAAAGGACTGTTTCATGTGAGCTATCAGTGAGGTGTGTTCTTCTTCTCTTTAAAGTGGTTGAGGCCCATGTCTAGAGATGTTGTATTGGGGACTCTCTCACTATAAGTCTTAACATTAGCAAGAGGATATACCCTTGGTCCTAGACGCTATGTGCGTGTCAACCCCGTAGGTGGCTTGTGAGTTAGTGTGATCCTTTGTGGACCTAGAAATCATGTACTCTCAACTAATCACCTCTATGGTGCTCACTACTTTAGTTGTGGGTTCGTCATGGACCCGATTAAATGGGGATCACTTACGGGCTGGCATGCTTGGAAAGCGGCTAGGATAATATGGAGCTTTGTATGGGCATGGGGAAGGCCTCTTGGTATCACACTCTGTTGTATTTGAATGTTTGATTTTTTTTTTTTCTTATCCATCATGGCAATATCGAGTGGTTTTTTTGGTTTTATACATATTTTTTCCAAAACTATATTATGTAGATAATACATTTTATGAGGATTTCGAAAATGAGCTTTGTGATGGTGGATTTATGTTTTAATAGTCCGTTTGGTACTACTGGAAAAAAAGAATTAAGAGAATCTGCCACATCCCAGAGTATCACCCGCTCCGTAGCGTTTGAACCATGGTGATAGGGGCCTACTGCCACATCCCTAGATGTGGCCCCCAATTACTTAAGAGAAGGAAAACGCCCCACTAATTACTTTTAAACAACTTTTTTTCCTCTTCTTCAACGAGGTAACAAATATCTCTATTAATTCTCCTTAATTAATTGGTCTTTTCCTTCCTTAAATAAGGAGAAGCTGAGGAAGAAGAAAGATAGAATCATCAATATGTTCTTCATCCCATTCAACCATCTTGTGTGTTGACTGAGTGTTCCAAGGTGCCAAGAAACCTTTGAGGAAAGGGAAATGAAAAGAGGAAGAAATTATTCCTGAGACTCAATACATATATCCCTTAGCGCCCGCCCCCCCACCACCACCTTGGCGGACACATGACATTTGATCGAGACCTTCCACAATGATTCTCTGCCAACGGTTCTATCAATATTGAGGCATATTAATTTGGTGGGGAGGTAAAGCCATCCAGATCTTCCAAACCCACCCAGCCCCAGCCCCATCCCCCAGTGGGGTCCATAACAAGGGATCCATACTCTTGTTGAGGCCTATGCTTGGAATGACACGGTTTTAACAAAGAGATAACATGTGGCTCACCTGCTGATTGGACTGGCCTAGTTTTAGAACTTGACATGTTCATGGTGAACCCACCAGATGAATGGCTTGGATCTTAGACGTGCACGTCGGTATATGTTAAGAAAAAACTCCAAGAGCAGTAGTTACATGAAGAATTTTCATGTGTTCCAATATAATTCATCATTTGGGATTTTGGTACTGTTTGTTGCAAGCATCTTCCTGAGAGGCCCACCTTTCCATGAAGTAAGTGCCTTAATATGGCGGTGGATGTGGGTTTCGTTTTAAATTGCTTAAAGATAGCTTTTGCAACTGAAACTTCCTGTTCCCTCAGTATTTAACAGCTAATACAGTTGAAAATGGTACTTGGTCTATCTGCATCTATTGTTGACATGCTAGTCAACTAACTGCTTTTGCCAGTGAATACTGAGAGATAGGAGGGTGTTGTTAAATTATGGGGAAGCAGAAGTCGAGGGGAAAGCCTCCTCAGAGAAGCGGATGGATCACAAACTCGACAGAGTGTTTAGTCGCCCCTTCTGTAACCACGGGACCAGTGTTGAGTGCCGCATTTAAGCACTCTTTGTGTGCCTTTGAGCTTCTTTTGCCTTTGTCCTACATATTCTGTTTCATAAAGTAGTTGCTAATACATTACAGAGAACTTGTGTGTGATTCATTGGGATTTTATGCAGCTAGTGTATTATTTTTAGCCAGTGTTGGGTTGGAGTACAAATTACCATACTGAATTGATTCTGTTACTTCTGATAGTGAAATGAAGAATCTGATTGGAGAAGCGGCATGCAGGATTTTCCAAGAGAATTTCAACACAACAATCACTGGTATGTTGCCCATTCTTTTGGGCTATGGCAAATACCATCTATAGATATCTGTTGAGCATGCAAGTGGTGCTTTTAGAATGGCGATGTAATTCAAGCTTCATGGACCCTCAAAACAGCAATATGGCACAATATGATTCAAGATTTATTGGACTTTCAAAACAGCAATACAATCCAAAGCTCTGTAGATTTTCAAACGAACAATATGATCCAAGCTCTAATTATTCCAGTTGGTGTAAAAACAAGTTGTGTACCTAATTTTTCCCCTGGATCAGAGATTTATGGTGTTCATATAATTTGTCCTACTGGAGGATGGACCTGCTCTGTTTTCTTAAATTTTCTGTTGCATTAATCTTGATTGCATGCTTATTTGACTGCTTTTCATTGCTCTTATTGCAGCTTTATAATCTGAACCCATCGACATGTAGGTTGTCAACTCTAAGAACCTATCCTTGATCTATTTGGCTGAATTCCTTATGTAACATTTCATGCATTTTGTTAAATGGAAAGATGCTCTCCACAGATATAGCGAATGGATAGACGAATGTGAACGTGTCAACAACCTTGAAAAAGATGCTGCTTAAGCTTTTTAGTGAATTAGTGCAACAACTCATTAAGCAGGAAGTAGATGTCTTAATCCTTCTCAATGACTGCTGCGGTCCTTTGATGCTCCGAGGATTACTTTACATCTTGAGGTGAAGGGCTTGTGTGGCATCATTTTTGGAGTGACCTTGATCTTGTGCTAAGTTCAGGTTGTGTGGAGAACAGACTGCGAGGAACTTGTGAGGAGGAGGATATCCTTCATGCTATAGGTTCTATTGATGGATGATTGTCTCAAGAACAAGGTCTTGCCTTGTGATTATGATCAAGGACATTAATATCTATAAACATGCGGGAGGACGAAGAAGATGCCTTGTGGTATGATCAAGGATGTTAATCTCTATAACCACACAAGGGAGATATGAAGGAAATTTGGAGGGGAGAGAAATGGGGAGATAGAGATTCTCTACACTGCTTCATTGTCCAAAAGCATATAAATCATTTCACTAGAGTCAGCCATGATTTTATATCAAGCTGAAATGACAAACAGCATTATTTAGCATCAGGGTGGCAGTTGATGGTCATCTTTGTTCGGTTAATTAAGAAATCAAAATGCTCTTTATTGAGGAAAATCAATTCATTTGATAAAGAAGAATTCTACATTCTTACCTTTTCTAGGAAATTGAAATCTTCTATCAAGGAAAATTAATTTATTTTCTTTTTTTGAGACAAGAAAAAAATATTACACTAAAGAAGAAACAGTGGCAGTGAAAATTAAAACAAATTCTCTCTCTCCTGCACAGTCCTCTCCACGGCACAGAGGGCTCATCATGTTGAAAGTCATTACCAATTCCCTGCAAATGTTACATAGTTGGTTATGAGTTATGACTGAGTATTATTCAGTCTTTACAGTTATTATTTTAGTTGCTTACTTTATGCTTGTAAGTGCCTAAAAATTACGGACTTGATTTAGTGGGGTTTGCCACAAAACTCTTGGGAAAGAAGAGGACTTCGAAAGCCTGAAACAGGAGAGAGATAGGTTAGAGGCCCTGGCTGGGGTCAGCCGAAGGCACTCCAACGCCTAAGTTAGTACAGTTACTGAACGAAGGGTGAGTAATGGAGGAGAAGAGAGGACTCAGGATTTTCTTACCCCTTGCTTGCTCTACCTCGTGCAAATATATAGGTGTTGGCCTCCTCAGACCCTTCCTTAGTGGGAGTTGGTGGATGCAAGGTCCTATCAGACCATACTTTTTCCCGTTAGTGGAGATAGGTAGAGGTTCTGTCCCATCAGACCATACCTTGATCTTCAATGTGATTGCTGATGAGATGGCTGAATGAGATCCACGTCTTTTCTATATCCGGCGCCGATCTTGTCTGTCAGACCCTGGCCATAACCTCATTAATTATTGATTGACATAATGCCCACCTCGGCTGGCCGAGCTGCTGGAGACATCATCGTGGCCTCACTTCGGCACCACTGCCGAACTGCGCATTCTTTAGTATTTACCGAGCTGCATAAAAGTGGGATGATCGGCGAGTGTTTTTTCCAAGGTGGGCCCATCTCTAGGAGCTGGGATCGGGGCAGGCCTAGCCGGATCATTCGCTGGATTCTGTGCTTGTGAAATGTCCCCACACAATGCTAATGTTTACAGCTATCAGTAAGTTAGAGAGTCTTTAGGGAAATAATTCAGTCACATAATTATGTGGCAAGTATCAAGTATTCTCTGCAGTAGTTTCTCCTTTCTGTTTTACTGTCTAACCAATTTAATTCTGATATCCAGCATCAGCTGTATATATCAAAGTTATGCAGTCAATAAAATAAGTTTCTTAGTTATTTAGATAAGCTTGTTGCTGTGTACTCTCTGTTTTTCTTTTCAATTGGTATCAGAGCCACTAGCCAGGGGCTGATTTGTCTTCAGTCAAGGATTGAAGAAAGCATAGGTGTTTGGTAGAGATTCAAGACATCTGCAGTCAAGGAGGACTAGACATGGAATTAGCAATTTGTGAATCTTACCTCAAAGCTTGATCTTAAGCAGTTGGAGAATGGATCTTGCTAATTATGTAAGTGGAATAGAAAAGCTAAGCACCACAAACTATAATTACTGGAAGTCTTGTATTGAATCTTACCTTCAGCGTCAAGATTTATGGGAAATTGTGAGTGGTACAGAAACCACTCCACCTACTGACACTCCAGAGGCAGCAAGGAAGTGGAAGATAAAGGCGAGAAAAGCCTTGTTCGTTCTAAAAGCTACCATACAAAAGGAGTTGCTTGAGCATATTCAAGAAGCCAAGTCTCCAAAAGATGCATGGGACGTGTTTGCTACACTGTTCTCAAGGAGCAACGATGCACGCTTATGCTCGAGAACGAACTTGGTACAATTTCACAAGGGAGCATGTCTATATCCAAGTATTTCATGAAGGTGAAATTAATCTGTCATGAAATTTCGCAGCTTGACAGAGTCAAAGATAATTGATGCACGAATGCGGCGGATAATAATTCGTGGTTTAAAACCCGAATATAATGGCTCCATCACTGCCATTCAAGGATGGCCAACTCAACCAACCATCTTGGAACTCGAAAGTCTCTTGACCAACCAAGAGAGTCTAGCAAAAAAAATGGCTGGCGTGACACTCAGAGACTGAGGAAGCACTCTTCTCAAGCCAGGGGAGATTTCAAAATAATAAGCAAGGAAAGCAACGTCAACACAAGTCTAGACAGGACTCTCAAGGCAAACAAAAGTCAAGCAATCGTGAGCAAGATCATGATTCTAGAAAGACTTGCCATCATTGTGGCAGGGCTGGTCATTTTGTTAGAGACTGTCGAGATCTTGGTCCAAAGAAGACTTGCTACAATTGTGACAAGCCGGGCCATTTCGCTCGACATTGTCATGCACCAAGAAGAAAGAAAAAGCCTGTAGAAGGAAATGCAGCAACTTCTGAAGACAGCGATCACAAAAAGGTTAAAAGTGAAGAGGAGTGGAGTGTTTATCTCTCTACTGTAGAAGTGCAGCCGGATATCTTTAATGGTGAGTTAGAAACTCTAGACTTAACTGTTATTGACATGGAACTTGATGCAAATTTGGCAGAGACAAGTCATTCAAATAGAATTGACTATTCAAGAGATTGGATAGTTGATTCAGGTTGCTCAAACCATATGACAGGAGATGAGAGTAAATTTTTGTGCAAAACTGAATATAAAGGAAACCATATGGTGGTGACTGCAAATAATGCAAAATTACCAATCACTCACATTGGTAGTGCTGCATGTGCACCAAAAACCAGCAAGGATATAATTCTTCTTCAAGATGTCTGTCATGTTCCCTTGATGAAGAAAAATATGTTGTCAGTATCACAATTAGCGGCTGCAGGTAATTATATCTTGTTTGGTCCTGATGATGTAAAGGTTTACAAGAATCTGTAAGTCACTGGAACTCCTATTAATGAAGGGAAAAGAGTTGAATCTATTTATGTGATGTTTGCTCAAGTTGCATATGTAGATAAGACTCGAAAAAATGAGACTGCTGATTTGTGGCATGCACGACTTGCTCATGTTGGTTACCTGAAGCTAAATGCAATGATGAAGAAACATTAGAGCGAGGACTTCCCGATTTGAAGGTGCGAGATGGTACAATATGCCCTGGTTGTCAGTATGGAAAAGCACATCAACTTTCTTATGCTGAATCAAAGTTTCGAGCAAAGATGCCGCTTGAGTTGGTCCACTCAAATGTCTTTGGACGCGTTAAAGATCCTTCAATTGGAGGTATGCGTTACATGTTAACGTTTATTGATGGTTATACTCGTTTTGTGTGGATTTATTTTTTTAAAGAAAAATCTGAGGTGCATGCAAGGTTTGTAGAATTTCAAGAGAAAGTTGAGAAAGATCTTGGGCATCAAATTAAATGTCTAAGAACTGATAATGGGGGAGAATACAACTCAGATCAGTTCAGGACATATTTAAACAGGGGTGGAATTCATAGACAGTTAACTTGTCCAAGCACACCTCAACAAAATGGGGTGGCGGAGAGAAAGAATGGACATTTAGCTGAAGTTTGTCGTAGCATGATGCATGCTAAAAATGTACCCACACAGTTTTGGGCTGAGTACATGAGGACTGCTGCCCATGTGATCAATCGCCTACCACAAGCAAAGCTTGGGTTTATTTCGCCATACGAAAAATTGTTTGAAATAAAGCCCACTGTACGTCATTTTCGTGTTTTTGGTTCAGTTTGTTATGTGTTTGTTCCTAATCATTTATGGAGAAAATTTGATAAGAAAGCACTTCGATGCATTTTTGTTGGATATGATTCGGAGAGAGAAAGGATGGAGATGCATTGATCCTTCTACAAATCATCCCTATATTTCAAGATATGTGGTGTTTGATGAAGCCTCTGTTTTGTGGTCTTCAGATCGGGTTCCTCTCCCAAATAATCAAACACTCGATGATGAATTACAAGAAAGGATCAATCTAGAATTCCCGCCAGAACCTGAATTTGTTGAACAGCACCATGAACTGTCCGGTAGAAGCATGGAGAGTGGGTTGAGATTAGTAGAAACAAATCAAGAGGCTAGAGAAGTCAGTCCTTCAATTTCAAGTAACTCAAGACAGCGCAGCCCATGGCAAACAGGTGTTCATCATCGAGACAGTGTTGAAGAGGCTAAGCCTTCTCAGTTAGAGGAGCATGATGCTGAAGACGAAACAGCTGAGTTGAGAAGATCATCCCGGTTGCGTAAGCCTAATCCAAGATACATGCATGCAGCGTTTGCGGAGGCAACAAGTGCTGCGTCTATAGAGACCGTTGAACCATGGTCTTTTGAAGAAGCTACAGGTCATCCTAAATGGGAAGAAGCCATGAAAGAAGAAATTCAAGCCTTGCTAAAAAATGAGACTTGGAATCTTGTGCCTTTACCAAAAGGAGTGAAGCCCATTTCATGTAAATGGGTATACAAACTTGAAACCAAGGCTGATGGATCAGTCGAAAGACACAAAGCACGAATTGTCACGAGAGGGTTCTCACAAAAGTATGGAGAAGACTACGATGAAACATTCAGTCCGATAGCCAAATCACGATTGTACGTGTCCTTATTGCTCTTGCCGCTTGCAAAGGGTGGGTCTTATGGCAAATGGACGTGAAGAAAGCATTTTTGCATGGCGAGTTGGATCGAGAGACTTTCATGGAGCAACATAGGGGGTTTGAAAGTCGTGACAACCCTCACTATGTTTGTAAGTTACGGAAAGCTCTTTATGGATTAAAACAAGCTCCAAGAGCTTGGTATGGTAAAATTTTTGAATTTCTCACTGTTAGTGGTTATTCAATTGCTCCAACTAATTCAAGCTTGTTTGTAAAGCACCAAAATGGAAAAACATATGTGGTGTTAGTCTATGTAGATGATTTGATTGTAACAGGAGATGATTTGGAGGAGATGAAGAGAATTCAAGCTGATCTTGGAACTCGTTTTCAATTGAAGGACCTTGGGGAGCTGAAGTATTTTCTCGGTCTAGAGGTGGACTGAACTGAGGAGGGCATATTTCTATGTCAACAAAAGTACGCTGAAAATCTACTTGAGCGATTTGGGATGCTTGAATGCAAGGAAATTTCCACTTCTACTGAAGTTAATGCAAAACTTAGAAATGAGGAAGGTGATGAACTTGAGGACCCAAACATGTACAGGAAACTAGTAGGGTCTTTACTTTACTTAACTCTAATCAGGCCTAATATAGCTCATGCTGTGGGGGTTGCAAGTCGTTTTATGCAGAATCCAAGAAAACCACATCTTGATGCAGTTCGTCGTATCCTTAGATATGTAAAAGGCACTATAAATTATGGGATGTGGTATGAAAATGGAGGTAAGTGTGAAGTTGTAGACTTATGTGATGCAGATTATGCAGGGGATCTTTCTACCCGAAGGTCTACAATGGGCTATGTTTTTAGCTTGGGCTCTGGAGCTATCTCATGGTGCAGCAAAATGCAATCAACTGTGTCCTTGTCTACTATAGAGGCAGAGTATCTTGCAGCTACAATGGCAGCACAAGAAGGTGTATGGATGATACAGTTAATGAAAGATTTGCATCAATTACATATTATGCAATAGGATTATACTATGATAATCAAAGTGCCATTCAACTTGCAGAAAATCATGTCTTTCATGCAAGGACAACACATGTAGAGGTGCATCATCATTTTATAAGGGAGAAGGTGTTGCAAGGAGATATTTGTCTCATACCAATTCCTACAAGTGAGCAGACAGTAGATATGTTTACTAAAGGATTATATCACCGCAAGTTTTCAAAGTCACTAAAGAACTTGGAATAGTTCGCAGGGATTTGGCATTGAGGGGGAGTGTTGAAAGTCATTACAAAATCCCTGCAAATGTTACGTAGTTGGTTATGAGTTATGACTGAGTATTATTCAGTCTCTACAGTTATTATTTTAGTTGCTTAATTTATGCTAATGTTTACAGCTGTCAGTAAGTTAGAGAGAGTTTTTAGGGAAATAATTCAGTCACATAATTATGTGGCAAGTATCAAGTATTCTCTGCAGTAGTTTCTCTTTTCTGTTTTACTGTCTAACCAATTTAATTCTGATATCCAGCATCAGCTGTATATATCAAAGTTATGCAGTCAATAAAATAAGTCTCTTAGTTATTTAGATAAGCTTGTTGCTGTGTACTCTCTGTTTTTCTTTTCACATCATTGTTGGTTACTAGTCATTGAAAGGCTTGAAATAAATGTAATTTCTTGACGCTCACTGTTTTTTTGTTGGAAGGTAAAAAAAAAACACTTGGAATGTAAATTTCATGAGGCTCACCTTTTTCCAGGGAAAATGCATAGAAATCAATTTTATCTTCTAGAATGGTCATGTATGATTCCTAAGTTTGTCAGGGCATTATGATTCAACTAACAAATACTTTGATTGCTGAGTTTGTCAGGGCATTATGATTCAACTAACAAATACTGGTGTAAACTTTCACATAAAAAAAAAAAACACCTGATAATTCATCTTATGTGCACTTTGAATCATGCAGTCTCGCGACATTTTAGCATAATTATGGAAACTTGCTATAAATCATTGTTTTACAAGTCCCAGTCTTCGGAGTATTTAAGCTAGTGGAACTCTGCAGTGGGGCCCAGCTATTGATATTTGAACCGTTCAAGATAAACTCCTTTTGGGTACACGGGGCATCCTCCAACTTGAGATCAATCGAAATTTGTCTGACCGTGAGATTCACCATTCATTGAAAAACGTGACAATGAATATGCATAAGAGTTGGTGAGATTCACCATCAAGCGCCTCTCTTCCACCAAAACAAACGGGGTTGAACCTTGGTGTAGTGCTGACTGTGAGAGACTTGACCTCTATTAACGCCTTAATATTTTGATAGGAATTGCTAACTAAAGAAGTTCAAGAATAGTTTCCTGTGCAGTGAACCAAACATGATAGGCCAGGTAGATTGTACCGCGTAAGATATTGCCCAGATTTGATGCGCTGGAATCTTGTTGGTATTGAACTTTGAAGCCCTGCATGGTCAGCCTGAAACAGGTGGGGGAATGGGGAGCACCCGGCAAAGTGTGTACCACTTGTCTGCTTTACAGCACCAATGCCCCTCAAAATGATGCTATCATGCTAGACCCAGGTCCAGTCAGGTCAGTAACTTTGGACTACTTGCAGCCAATGCTTAGAAACTTTTCAACAAATTTTGATCATCAAGAGCTTCTTTATAATAAAAAAAAAAAAAAGGACAAATTCAGATCATCCAAGGGCTTCATTGATTTCATGAATCAGCCTTTTGGCCCAATGTTGAAGGTCAACAACCTAAATGGATTTATGCATCAACTGTAAGCCAAAAAAATAAAAAAAAAATAAAAAAATTATGCATCGACTGTGCACCACTCAATGGTTTTGTTAGTAAAGTTCAAACATCATGCATGCATACTATTACCAAGCTGGCCTGATCATTGTGGTGGTGGTGGTGGTGGTGGTTATATTTTTTTTTTATTTTTACATCTAAAAAGAACATCCAGAAGCAAATATGAATGAAGATTTCCCAGTGTTTTTTTTTTTTTTTTTTTTTCACATTCTTTTAGATTTTTCTAAGGAAATTATTTTGACATGATCTAATACTAATATTTTGACCCAAAATGCAAGGTGAGACTATGCAAGTCTGTCTTAGAAAAATCAGTTCGAGTGGATATTAAGATTGTGTTCTTTGACCATTAATGAAATATTTGTTTATTTATTTATTTACCATGCATATTCATTGCCTTTGATAGAACTGCTTACACAAGCCCTCACTTGGATGAAAACATATATATATATATATATATATATCATCATGCCAATAGTGTGGCGGACTAAGAGGTCCCAAAGTTGATGAATGATATTGGACTGGATTCTCAGAGATAACTTTTTTTTTCTAATAATGGGAGGTTTACTTCTGAGAAAATCAGAGTCCTATTGTTTACTGGTCATGAACTTCACTCCAATTGAAACTTGGTCTATCATAATATTGCTCGTGAATAAAATAAGTGATCTTATTTATTTAGTTTTTAATTACATTTTTATTGGTGATCGACCTAATTACAATGAACCTAGTTTTTTGCTAGGGTGGTTTTTAGTTCAGAAGTTGAGGTGATCGACCAAATAACAATGAGCTTAGTTTTTGGGTGGGGTGGTTTTTAGTTTAGAAGTTGGGTATATTAGTGGAATTGTAGGATCTTACATCCCGTTGAGCAGCCACTTATCTCAAAATCATTTGGTGATAGAAAATGACACAATAATAATTTTATGATGAGGATGAGGGTGAGGGTTAGGGTGAGGGTTTAACTATAATTATGTCCACGCTCAGGAGGCGTAAGTGAATGTTGACCTCAATACGGACTCAATTAAAGCTGGCATGCTTGGATTCTGACTCCAAATTTGGATGCTACAGGGACAATGCTACAAATTTATTGCCATGGTTGAAAATGTGCCACTGAGGAATTATTAGGTGACCAGGTCAGGTGCATCATAGACCAATTTGCCTGAATTCTGCAATAGGCAAGAGGGGCCTACTGTACTATATTTCAGATCATTGATGTGATTGGCTCTCTGTGAATGGGTAGCTTTCACAGTCATCTAGACAGAATGATCTTAGCCATTAGCAATCAGCTCCATTCATCCGCGTTTAGGCTATCCCCAGTGAATCTTTGCATCATGTCCACTCATCCATTGGCTATCTCCCTCCCACGTTAAAAATACATACTGTCCACAATGAATACTCTCCCTCAACAATGGATGTTTTTAAATTTTATCAAAATAGGAGTTGATTTCACTGTAAATTTATGTTTGTGTACAAGCTTTTTCAGTGTAGAAAGTGAAAATACTTTGTGTGCTATGGAAATTGACATTTGATACAATCTTTTTTTTTCTCAAGAAAAAGTGGAAAATGAGCTCACCTTTTCTTTTCTTTTCTTTTTTTTTTTCAGAAAATTGATTCTGATTGGAGAGGGAAGGGGGAGGGACATACTTGATTTTCCATAAAATGCGAAAAAGGTTTTCAAGGGATTCTTCTTTTCCAAGCGATGCACAAACGGGTATATAATTACAAACATAATTAACACAATCTTATACTTATAAATTGTATGTATTGATTCTTTTATCAATTATGTGACTAAAAGTCCTATTTTGGTAAAACTTGAGGATATTGACATGCAGGTGGGATGGCAGAAAGAATAATGCCACCGTAGGCTAAATTGCAGCAACTTAGTCATCATCATGGCTGTGAATTTCATGTTGTTTGGATGAGATTTTCAAGACTTTTCGTTTCCATTAAACTGAAAAAAAAATTACCCCTAAAAAACTTAGTCCAATTCTTCGATCCATTTTGGTCCTAAACTAAGTAAAATAATTTACATTATTTCAAGATTTAGTATTTTAATATATTATTTTTTACATAGATATTTATACTTCTAATATTTTTTTGGAAACGTAACTTCAAAAAAGTTTTCATTAAAATTATAAATTAACTGAAATATTTTAATTCGGCGGGCAAACCGAAATGAAATCCAAAACAAAATTAACAATTATGGACATCATGCTTATCCAGATGAGAAAACTAAAGTGACCTATATATACCAACCCAAAGGAACTACGTGGATGAAGAATAGAATTAGTAGCACCCACTACTCATTCAAGATTGCGTGGTATTGGCACCTCCATATCACACACATTTTTAGAATTGATCCCTGCATGTTCAAAACTTAGTTAATAAAATCACACTCAGCCAATAGACCAACTTAAAAAGAAGAAAAAAGTGTACAATGAACAGCAGTCTTTGGTACAAGATCAGTCCATGAGGTTAGGATCATATCTTCTCTGTGGTTTCCAGACTTATGGTCCATCCACAGTGGTCCCCACCATTTGAACGGCTTGGATTGGGAAAAGCATGTGATCTTTATTTACAGTAGAAGCATGCACGTGTATACAATATGGTAGCCTTGCTGAGTGCCAAATAGGGCTTCTTCAAAAGTTGACACAATAAGTACTGGGACTCCCACGTGAGGAGTGTGACGTTTGCTTGGGTTGTGTTAAAGTGGAGGAGGAGTTGTTACTTGTACTGTCCCCATCCGACCATCCTCTCTACTGTCAAGGCCCATTGTCAGGTCAGGCTCCACCACCTTTCCTTCTTCTTTCCCAATTTATTACAAGGGATTCTGGTGTGTTAGAAGTCCCTTTCCCAGATATGTTGGATTATAGTTTGTTTACAAATGCATGAAAACTCAAAAGAGTCTTTGAATTTAGGATAGTTGAGGCCCTTGAAAACTCAAACCATGCAAATGACCACTAACTAGATTGAAATGCAGGTTGCTAATTAGATCATAAAGGTGCAGGTTAGGTGGTGGCTTCTCCATTCTCTTGTTAGCTTTTGATTGTTTTTTTCTTTCATTCTAGCAATGTTATATACAGGTCCTATAGCAACTCAGCAAAGGTTTGGGTCAAGTGTACTAGACTAGAAAGCCTGCCAGCCTGCCACCAAACTTTGTATCAGAAAGGTACATTGTCATCTTATTAGACTATACATATGTGGGTCCAGATATTGGGTGCCAAAAGATTCACATTCTTTACTACCTATTCTACATGCCTGTAATTAAGTGGCCTGTGAATGGAGACTGGAGACTGGAGACTGGAGACTGGAGACTGGAGTCTACAGCAGTCTCACAAATATAACCCATATTTTATAAATATCATTATATATTTTTAATTATCTGTAAAATGATTTTCTGATAATATATTTGTTTCTTTAAACTTATTACTAAACATGAGATTGGCATGAAGATAATAAAGATTAGTTTTAATTTATGTAACATTTTATCAACAGTTACACATTTTTTGCAGAACAATTACTGAAGGGACCTTTCTCTCCTGGACCTTTTTATAATTTTCAAGTTTTTGGCTTTTTGCTACAAGTTTGCTAAAGGGACTTGTCTTGACATGGACACAAATAAAACCTCTGCTGATGATGGGGAGGACAATACCATGCAGATAGTGGACTCCAATCATCACAAATTGTGCTTCCCATCAATTGAGTAAAATTATGTTATTTAAAATGAACCTAAAGGGCTAAAGAATATATAGCAATAATTTGTGAGATTTAGAAAATGATGATAACATAAAAGATCAAGAAAATAAAAAGGGTTGCAAGGAAAAACTCCTTTAACAATGTTGAGATCTCAAAATTTCCAATTCAAAACCAAAAAACATTGTTCTAAAAGTCAGGTTGGACCAGCCTCCCCCACCCAATTGAAATTGAACCACTACATGTCTTCAGCCACATAATTTAACCGCTGAGCCACATAAACTATTCAAATTTGCCAAATTTGAATTGGCCAGAAACAGTTCACAAACTAAATCTAACATTGTAATTTGTTATTCTTTTCATTATAAACATTTAAAATTTTTAAATTTTCAGTATTTTGGAAAAATCAAACTAATCTTTTACCTTGTAACATTTCTTATGCAATATAATTATTTTAAATTGTTACTTTAATTTATTTGTTATAATTCTAATTCTAATATCACCACCTACCAAAATGGACCATCGACAGTAGATCTGATATTTATTTTACACTTATAGTGTGCCCCTAGACTAGATGAAATGGTTTCTAATTGGGAAATATTCAAATAAGGCTTTAGGGTTTTGACTTATCTCAAAAAAGGACACAAGTTTTAAAACTTTCAAAATTAGTTCCTAAGTTTTTCAGTAAGTTTTCAATTAAAAAAATTCAGCCATTTAAATGTATCTTTTTACGACTTTTTCCCTCAATATTTTGAAAACACATAAATAACCCTTTATTTAAAGCCGTGACATGATTTCAGCAGCCACTACATGCAGCTAATCGCTATGAGAACATTGGTTGTCCATAATCGCCGTAAAGACGCTTGTGAAGGAAATGAGGAGAATAGGGAGGAAGTGAATGAGAGTTTTATTTCAATAAAATGTAATTTGGATATTTAAAAAAATTTGAAAAAAAATTATTGAAAAATAGTTTTAAATGGACGGATGTCCTTAATTGAAAACTTTATGCAAAACTTATGGACTAATTTGAAAAGTTTTAAAACTTATGTCATTTTTTAAAATAAGGTTAAAACTTAAGGCCTTTTTTTAAGATTTCCCTTTCTAATAACAATGCATACGTCCAATTCACCGTATCCTCTATGGCTATGGCTCGTTTCACCTAAGGTAGGCCCCACATAAGTCTGATAAATCTCCCCATGAAAGATCCCAAGAGGACATGGGCATGGAATAGGATCATTTCTCTACTTAGAAGATCAAAAGATAATAGATATGATTAGATGGAACTCCGAAACTTCCAAAGTTCCAATCTCACTTAAAATGCTCATACACCCCCTCTCACAGAAATCAGTAATGCATACATAGGAGCCAGAAGACAAATAAATGTGCAGACAGTCACCACTAGTTTCAGAGAAATATACATACAAAGCAACTATTTTTAAATTATATCTAGTCTCATACAATGTCATATCAATCATCTATGATAAATTATCTAATCTAGTAAACCCTCTGGAAACCCAATGCAGATGAATAGAGCCAGCATAAACCCCAGAAGATTTTTCATTAGAGAAAAAAAAGAGAGAAAAAAAAAAAAACAGAAAGAAAGAAAACCAACCTGAGAACCCAAAGGAGTCCAATTGCTGAAGCTGCAGAAACCCAGTAGAGCTTCTTCTTCAAACATTGAACTAGTCATTCTTCAGCTCTCCATTTTTTCCATTTTCCACAACAAACCCACCGAAACAATCACAGAAAAAGAAACTACAAATATTTTCAAAAAATTGTAGAAGGTAAAGAAGTCCATCTAAAAAAAAAAAATCATTGGTAAAGTCCCCAGAGAAGGAAATAACCCACCAAATTACACAATTTGCAGAATGCAGATGGAGTAGCTCCAGATTTCTTCAATGGAAGGACAAAAGAACCATTTCTGTTGTTGTTTCCACAGACACCCACACCAATCTTTGTGCCTATGAAGCCTTCAGACTTGTTCAAGCACAGTCCTGGGTTCCCACTCAAATCCAAATTCCTCCCAAGTCTATTTAAAAACCCAGCATCAAAAGGCACTACTCCTCCCAACATGTTCCTGCTCAGATTCAAATGGTATATATGTGAAAGGTTTTTCAACCCCACAGGAATTTCCCCTGTCAGGTTGTTGTTCTGTAGAGACAAGGTGCTGAGATTCCTAAGCTGGGAAAAGCTCTCTGGGATGACGCCTGAGTATCCTGAATTTGCAAGCCTCAGCTCCTGCAGTCTCACCAGCCTCCCAATCTCAGCAGGCAAAGGCATGAACATGGGATTGTCATCCATAATAAAGTACTGGAGGCTCTGCAGCATTGACATCCCAGCTGGGAACTTCCCTTTCAATCTGTTGCTACTTAGAGCCATGAAAACCAACGAACTGAGGCTCTGCAAGCTATCTGGAATGTTTCCAGTAAGCGAATTCGAGCTCAAATCAAGCTTCTGGAGAAGACACATTTGCCCAATCGATTCAGGGATGGAGCCTGTTAGAGAATTATAGCTCAAGTCGAGGCCCACCAAGTTCTTCAGCTTTCCTATCTGGTCAGGAATGCTGCCTGTGAGAAAATTGTAGCTCAAATCGAGATGTACAAGAGAGGTCAAGGTGGAGATTTCATCTGGGACTTTCCCATGAAGGTGGTTTTGGGAGAGAGTAAGGATTTGAAGAGATTTTAAAGAGGAGATTTTAAGTGGTATTGATCCTACAAGTGCCTGGTTTGATCTGAGGCTAAGCTGTTGAAGAGGAGAGCTGGTCTTCTGAGCTGTCTGTTGGGGTATAGAGAAGGCTGTTTTGGTGTGTGTGAAGCAGTTAAAGAAGAAGACAGATTCAAGGTAAGGAAGGTTGAAGATTTGGGAAGGGAAGACTGCTGTTTTCTTGCAGGTTGGGTTGGGTGGGGTTCCAAAATCTAGCCTAGAAACATGGAGGTGGTTGTCTTTTCCAAGCTTGCATGCAAGACCAGGCCATGAAGAGCCTGGCTTACATGGGGTTGGATTGGATAGCCTCCATTTTCTATCAGATGACATGGTTTCCATTATGTGGAAAAGGGTCTCTGTTTCTGAAGAGTCCATGTTAATGTTCATGGGCTCAAAGTGCTGGGGTTGGTGTTGAGCATTGGTCGAAAAGGAAGGGACCAAGAACAGTGCCTGAAGGGAGAGCAGAAAGAAGAGGAAGGAAGACCACATTGGAGTTGTTGAGAAGGAAAATGTTGGGTAAGATGGTTGGGCTCTCTCTGGACTTTGGCAAAGCAAAGGATTTCCTTTTCATTCAAGCTGTTAGGACTTGAGATCTGTGAAATTGAGAGCATTCGAGTTGTTAGGACTTGAGATCTGTGAAATTGAGAGAGAGAATTATGAATATGTGATTGAAGTGATGGTTGGGTTATTTAAAAAAAAAAAGAAGAAGTGATGGTTGGGTCATGACAATGAGTGGGCTTTTGAAAACTAATGTAGGGTCAAGAGGATTGAAAGGAAAACTGAGAACAGAACTGATTGAGGACAAATGTGTTCCATACCTCTCTGTCTTTCTGATAAACTACCCAAATCTCTACAAAACAGGGAAATGGATCACCGTACTTCCATTCTTATAGTAGAAATCTTGATTATACCCAATGCCATGTTTTTGGAATTGCATGTTTTGATTATCTTTTACTATGTGAGCAAACAAAGTCTATAGTACAGTCATCTAAAATGTACCTTTCAGATATGCAATGGGACAAGAAAGATATCTCTGTTTTGGTCCATCCGTAAGATGACTTAACATTTTTTTAGGAGGTTTTTTAGAACATTTTTTTTTTCTTTGTCATCAGCAGGTTCCTAAATCCTAATGCACCATCTTTAATTGTTCTACTCTTTACATCTTTCCTAGTAGCTCCGAGTCATTGTCCTCACTCTCCATGTTTAAACAGGGAAGGTCTATAGGAACCTGAGACACTCCAATTATATATACAACCCCTACAACCAAGGATTCTACAACAAAATAGGCACCCCCACAAACAATCTCAAAATCCTCTAAATTCCTCTTAGTCAATCTTCTTGAATTTCCCATCCACCTAAGAAATATAACAGTTATGATACTTCGTCTCTGCTTTCATTCCATTTCTATATCCAACTCTAATATGAATGTCGTGCAATATATGTTGGTGATTAAAGAAGACATGTTGCACAATTAGAAGTATTACAGGAAATATTTACACCAGCGGCTAAAATGACAATAATATGTATCATAGATTAAGCCCTGCATCTCAATATAGTCAATTTGTCAAATCGGCGTCAAGAATGCTTCTTAAAAATATCTGTATTTGTCACTTTTCATCCTACGTCCTTCAAATGTGGTAACATTCGTTCTAGCATTTGTAATTGATATCCTTGATTCACCCATGTTTAACAACTACAAGCACTTTTTTTCATCTTCCAAAAAAAAATATACACCTTCTCGAAAACTGATCATTGGTCTTTCACATGCAGGATCTCAAATTTGTTAGCAAGTATGAAGTAGCTTTCCAAAAATGGCAAAATCACTTTTTTATACGTAGATACAAAATAGAGATGATAGTAATTTTGAAAGTTTTGGAGACAGATTGAAAACAATATGTGCCAATTTCTCTGAAAAATATGGTCATCATATCTATTGGTATTTATTTTATATTGATAAATTGTTTTGTATATTTGAGTACCTATATTGATACTGATAAATGCCATATTTTTCCTAATTTATAAGAACCTTAAAAACCTATCATTATCGTTATGAAGAAAACCTCAAGGCGTTAGTAGAGGTAACATAAATACTTTTTTATACTCTTCCTTAGGTGAAGCCCACTCCTTAACAATTTTTACAACATTTTCTTGCATTCAACGGTGTGTTTAGATATAATCTCCTAATTTCATTTTTACAATTCGAACACCTCATTTCCAATAGTTTTCAATTTTGTTTTCTAAAAGTTTTTGAGTACCAAAGGAACGCCTACCCAGTTTTTTCATCTATTTCTTGGCACCTATCATTACCAAAGAGTGAGAGAGAGAACATGAATATTTTCTTCGGTAAAACTCCACCCAGCCCCATCCATGAGTTCCCAAAGGTTTTTTTTTTTTTTTTTTAGCCCAGTTGCCTTACCCAAGCAAACAACCATCATAATTGGTATACAGCTGTTGCCGAATAAGGTACTGGTTTAATTCGAAATGCTACATAGGTAATATATATATATATATATATATATATAGGGAAATGTTCATGTGCATCTATCCCTCACCATAGGGTGAGGGGCACTTCCATAAATGAGGATTTTCAAGTACAAAAGTGAATTTCAAAGTACATAGGGTGAGGTACACTCCCTTGTCTTTTTGTGTAAAAAGGGAAAGTACCCCTCACCCTATAGTGAGGGATAGATGCACATGAACATTTCCCATATATATATATATATATATATATATATATATACATATAGTTCCACCTAAAGCTTCCTTGAACATATATAGTTTATATCACATGGGAGTCCCTTTAAAAAAAGCTATGTCCTGTATAGTCCAATTGGTAGATGAAAGTAATAAATTCAGCAAAGGGGAATGACTATAACGGCACCTTTAGCCCATTTGCCAAATCTGCTGCCAACCAGTGAAATATTAAATTTTTGTGGGTTCAAAAATGGAACTGGATGTCTAATTGTCTTCTCACTTAAATCCTCTAGCAAGAAGTTTATATGGGGGCAGCCCAATGCATTTATGGGTGGCAAACAGGTTCGGTTGGGTAAATACGAGTTGGGTTGTCCCAAGGAATCTACAAGTTGAAGTCCAATCTGTATCTGACCCGTTTATTAAAGGACCAAACTACTTCAATCCGCACCCAATGCGAGCCAACTCGACCCAATGTATTTTTTTATTTTTTTTTCCATTATTCTCTGTTGAACATCTTCATGTCATCTCCCTCTTTTATACACCTCACCACACCACAAGAACAGAAGAAAGCTCCCACACGCCATCCAACCTTCCATGTCTAACCAAGTCCATGTTCGACCCTGAGCCATCATCATCTGACAGCTCCACACCGAGTACCACCTGCACCCACCACATTTTCATCTAGGACTGCTCCTTCAGAACCTCATGTTTGAGATCCTTCATAGCCTAACTGTTAAGATGATAGTACGTACCTTTGTCCTTAGTTATGTCCATCCCCTTCTTGATTTGGAGCTTCCAGAGGAATGGAGGAAATAGATCTTGGAAAACGACTGAATGGGATATTGCCATATCTAAAGGATATGATTATGGTGGAGCTGTGGCAGCCTCAGGCACTTTTTCAGAAGAGGATGTGTTGGAGGTGCGATTGGGGTGTGTTTTGCAACGAGAGGATTCCACAATAGAAAAGAAAATTAATTGTTCTGATTTTCCAAGCAGGCAGCTCCGTATTGTTTGTTTGGATATGTTATTTTTTATGTAAAAAGGAAAATATGTACTATTTTTTTGTCGAAAAAGATGATTTCCTTCTCCTATAAAAGGGTAGCAATGCAAGATTCCTCTCCTCTCCTGTGTCAAGAAAAATCAGCAGATCAAGGAACTCTCTTGTTGCATTAAAAAGTATAATGTGGCCAACTTTGTTTATTTCGTTTGATGTTATAATGTGGATTACTTGGGTTACATGAGTCAATTCTAACCCGACCCCTTATATAGAACTTGATCCGTGACCAACTTGTATAAGATACGAGTTGAGCTAAGTGGGTCAGAGACAAATTGAGTTTGAGGGTCAGATTAGATTTAATCACCTCTACCTGCACTTCCTATTTCCTATTTCCATTGTATGTATGAAAACTATATATAGAAATCCATCTACAGGTTTTAAGCTACCCCTTCATGTTTAAGCAAGTTCCATAGGCTTGTTATAATCATTTTAACTCCTTTCTCTTTCAGGAGAAAACTTTGCTATGTTGATAATATTTTTCTATTCAGGAAAATTAAGAAACTTAATGCTTTAAGTTCAAATTTACCAATGAAGAATATTAAAAGGTTGCATTATTTTCCCGATATTTATGCTATGTTAGGCCCTTTCTTTATCAATCAGATGCACCTATCACTAATGGTATATTGATGATAATTTATCAAGTGCCTCTGAATGCTGGCAACTAGTTGGTGCAATCAAGTGTATCAATTTATGGTTAATCAAGATTCAAAGTGTGTATCATATTGAGTTTGTGGTCAATAAATTATGACAACTTAGACTTGATATTTCATTAGTAGTTAATCTAGTGTATCAATTTATGGATAGACTCTTGCATCCATTTCTTGTTCTATATAGTCAAGAACTTCCCCAAATCTAACAGTAATATAACTGGGTAATTGGTACAAAATTGCTTGGGTGAAGTCTCTTCATGAATCCCATGTTTATCTTAATTGTGGCTCAAGTGGTAGACATTTTTCACAAAAAAGTTGATGACTTACACTTTCATCACCTACGGGACATGCTGACCATCGATCCTGGATGAACTATAGGGCATTACCAAAATAACTTCATAAATTAATCGTGGTAGGTAAGAATTGTTTGGCTATTTATAAAAGATAGATGATAAAGATCATTAACATAATTATCAACTCAACAAGGGGTTGCCCAGTTGGCCAGGAATTACTTTTCTCACCTTACTGCTCAAGGATCAATCCATGGGTTCTCTCCTCGTGGTGCATGTTTCTTTTCCCATAAAAACAGGTTCTATAAGGAACCTTTGATATATATTACTCTATCATTCACTTACGGCTCAAGTTTTTGATTTTTCTGATTATTAACATAGTATCAGATTTGAGGGTGCGTTTTAAATTACTCATACCCACATTAAATCCAACAATAATTAAATAAATTAACGACATTGAAACCCACTTTTAATAGGTGCACTTCGGGTGCATCGCCCCTTTTAACCCCACCATTAACCATCCCTAATGTGAACAGACATGAAAACTTTCGGTTGTGTCTTCTTATCCATCATTTTCTTTGTGGTAATGTACAAAGAGCAGCTATTTTACATGACCAGTTTCGTTTCATCTTGAAAAATTATTGTGGGATCCGCATCATACAAGTTATGGGAGGTTTCTAATTTAATATGCCAAATTGTCATAGACAAGCACATGAACAATATAATATAAGATGATGATAGTAATGATGCATGCTTGAATCATTCTACCAGAATTACAGCAGCACCTTTTCAAAGACAACAAAATCAACAAACAAAAACCGGCGGAGATGAGAAGTTAGAAGGATCTTTATCACTTGGCTCCAACAGAATATATAAGTAAAAAATCAAACCAAGTTGGAAGTGATTGGAGGAGAGTTTAGAGACAAAACACAAGAGGGTCTTGATTCCCTCCTTTTCCATTTGTGTTATTGCTTTTGTTTTATTATTATTATATGATGATAATGAAGGATGAGTATAATATATGTAATGGCATTTTCTCATCTAATATCAAATTATATGTGGTCAATATCAATATCAATATCAAAGAATGGCATGTTACTATTGTTATTTATTTATGTGCCACAATCTACTTGAAAGTGATCTTGCTGTGCTTTTGGTATGATGTTGGTGACAAATATTTACCTAATTTTAGGTGTGTAGGGTTTTCCTTTTATGTATTAAACCCGCGCATTTCACATATTGACCTGATCTACATAGGAGCAGCTGGCACAAGTTTTACTCCAAACTGAATTTCCATACATTGTGAAATTGAAAAGATGTGACTCTACATTTCACACATGATCAATCTAACAATGTATATAGCGTTTAGGATGTGAGATTTGACAAATGCAAGCAATTAAGGCCTGTTTCTTGCAAGGAATGCATAGAAATTGAATATATATAGGATTTCTTTTTTTTCTTCATCATCATCATCATAATCAAAACCTTGTCTCAACTATGTTGGGTCCGCTTCATAAATTATATTTCTAACTGTATATGGAGATATTCATGTGCAATTAGAAATGAAGATCAAAAGTGAATGGTAAGGATACTAATATAAATTCCTCTTGAGTGTGCACATGCTAACCGAGTCAAGCCCCTGACAAGTCGACCTCAAGTCTAACTCCACCCTTTTGACAAGCCTAGCCAACATCAAGTTGGCGACCCAAGCGGCAAATAGCTAGGACCTAGCTTTCACAGGACTTGTGAGATGTGAGAAGTGGAGTTGAGCCAACTCCACTTCTAACATCTAGCTTGACTTGTTCTCAGCTCTAATCACTTTGTATCCTTTCACCACAAGATTAAAAAAACCAAATTCATGTCCTTTCCTTCTCATAATACAAAACAAAGCAAAAATTAGTTGGAAACAGAGGGGATATTCTTCAGTTCAACAAGAAGGTTTCATTTGTCCCCTTCTGGTGTCTCGTTTTCCCATTATCAATCTGACTTCGTCCATGGCACCTCTCTCTCTCTCTCTCTCTCTCTCTCTCTCTCTCTAACCGGCTTTAGTCAGAGATAAGCACTCATCTATTGAACATATTACTATATGACCCCAATTGGAACATCTAGCTTCCAACCATATTCACAGAAAAAGGGCATTTCAGTATAATTCTGTCCAAACTGGGGGTGTTTCTGAGCAGGAATCTTATATATAGTGAGAGCCTGTTATTCCAAGACTCCACCACTTTAACGCAATACTTACCAACCAACATGGTACATCTTCCTTCTCCTTTTTGATATAATATTGGAGCTCTGATTTTTCTTCTTTCTCATAGTTCTGTAAATAACGCAATGCAGGAGAAAGGTGATGGAGGTGAAATTGAAGGAAAGGTGGACTGGAAAGGAAGACCAGCCATTAAAGGAAAGCATGGTGGACAACATATCTCCCTGCACGTACTCGGTAATAATACTATAGTATCTAACATACCCTTGTATGTAATATTAATTGTGCGCGCCCATGTGCATGGATAGCCAAGTGGGTGCGTCCAATGTTCTACAAATCAGTTAATCAAGTTTAGGTAATTGAACCAAAACTGCAATATGGTTGCGGTTAGGTTCTACTAAAAATGCTTGCCTATAGTTAGAGTTAATTGTGGGATTCAACTATATATCAAACTAGTTCAATGTTGTTGATTGTTGACGCAGGAATCTTTGGTTTTGAGAATATATGGCGTCTATCGCGCTGGCTGTGAACCTTGTCACCTATATGAATGGAGTGATGCATTATGACATTGCGGATGCAGCTAATGCAGTCACAAATTTCACGGGCACGGGTTACATTTTATCAATTGCAGTGGCCTTCTTTGCAGATACATACATAGGCAGATACAAAGCTATCATCTTTTGCGGCATGCGTTTGAGTGCATGGTGAGGATGCCTGAGCATATTTCAGATATTTATGTTTTGAGAATAGTTTCATTAGTATTTCATAAAGGCCTCTTTTTCCATTTTTATTTTCAAAAAAGGTAGATGCAAATAGTAAGGTGATGATTAATGAAAGTTCATATGGAATCAAAATCTCCACAGGGATTTGCCTTGCTAACAATCCAAGCTCACGTCTCAAAGTTCAAGCCACCTCCATGCAACATTTTCATTCCAACTTCAATATGTGAGAAAGTCAATGGAAGCAATGCTGGGCTTCTCTTCACTTCCTTATACTTGATAGCATTAGGAAGCGCCGGAATAAAAGCTGCGCTTCCTCACATGGCGCTGACCAGTTTGAGGAGAAAGACCCTCAAGAAGCCAAGCAGATGTCTAGCTTCTTCAATTGGCTTCTGCTTAGCGTCTGCCTTGGGGGTTCAATTAGTCTCATATTCATAGTCTGGATTCAAACCAACAAAGGGTGGGACTGGGGCTTCGGGGTCTCAATGATTGCCATGTTCTTAGGGATCATCATCTTCATTGTCGGAATTCCAAGATATCGGATACATGTCAACAAAGGAGCTAATGCCATGACCGAGATCATCCAGGTCTGTTTGCTAATATTCTCACAAGTTTAGGACTAAGGTTTTAGAACAAGGTCGAATCTTCTCATTAGTTATTAATTACTCCAGTCATACCATGAGAGATTGGCCATTAGGCCAAAAACCATGACCAGATGGTGAGGTGTGGGACAGATCACTTGTTACACAACCACTCATTGAATTATGATCATACTGTTTAAGTGCGACCAGCTATCATCTGATGTCCATCTAATGCTGCAAAATCCTCCCCTTGCAATTATTTGTGGCAGGTCTACATTGCGGCCATTAGAAACCGAAAGCTCCAGCTACCAGAGAACCCTGAGGAGCTCTATGAGATTCATAGAGACAAGGAAGCCAACATGGAAATAGAATACCTACCTCACAGAGACATTTTCAGGTTTGGTGCTTCATGTTACATTGTTTCTTCTTTTCTTCTTGTCTACAAATCACCCCACTTCATTCACCCTTTCTGACATAAATAAGTCTTATACCCATTAAAATCGGATGGTGTAGCTAGCTGTTTTTGTTCATGATATTGTTATAAGTCTAATTTAATTTCATCCACTTTCAGGTTCCTAGACAAAGCAGCAATTCAAACTACTACCCCACAATTTGATCCATCCAGGCCACAGGTTCCAAACCCATGGAAGCTCTGTAGGGTCACCCAAGTAGAGAATGCAAAGATCATTCTAGGCATGATCCCAATCTTCTGCAGCACCATCATGATGAGCACATGCTTGGCTCAGCTCCAGACATTCTCTGTCCAACAAGGCTCGACCATGGACACCGCATCACCAACCACACCAAGATACCACCAGCATCCCTACCCATCATCCCCCTCGCCTTCATGATCGTCATGATCCCTATATATGATCGTGTGTTTGTCCCCTTTATCCGAAAATTCACAGGCCGCATCACAGGCATCACCCACTTGCAGCGCATAGGGGTCGGCCTCGTCCTCTCATCAATATCCATGGCAGTCGCTGGGATCATGGAGGTGAAGCGGAAAGACACAGCGAGACGCCATGGCATGCTTGATGCGTTGCCAGTGATCCAACCACTACCAATCAGCACCTTCTGGTTGTCCTTCCAGTACTTCATATTTGGAATCGCAGACATGTTTACTTATGTGGGGCTCCTAGAATTCTTCTACAATGAGGCGCCCAAGGGGTTGAAATCCATCTCCAGCTCATTTCTCTGGTGCTCCATTGCACTTGGGTACTTCTTCAGCACAATATTGGTGCAAGTGGTGAACCATGCCACAAAAGGAATCACTAGTAGCAAGGGTTGGTTGGCAGGAAACAATCTCAACAGGAACCATTTGAATCTATTCTATTGGTTGCTCTCTATACTCAGTTTAATCAATTTCTTCAATTACTTGTTTTGGGCCAGGTGGTACAAGTACAGACCACAGGCCCTTGCCATTAGCAATGCCAATGGGAAAGCATGACCCCAGAAGGATTAAGTCCTTTTCTGAAAAAAGTTGGAAAGTCGCATTTGGATTTCATGTTAGGATTCTCATGTGCTGTTATTTACAAAGTTGATGTGCTGATATTGAGAGACACATGGTGTGGTAAAATCCATCTGTGTCATGTTGTTGCTCCATCTTCAAGAATATGTTTTAATTTTCATTTCACAAACTGTGTTTGGTTGTAGTTATTTACTTGTTTGAGCAGAAAGAGGATGAAAGAGGAAAATATGTCGTGTGACCTGTTTGCATGTGGAGGTTAAGTATGAGGATTAAGGCCTTAAACAACTGTGTGTGATAATGTGAGGTATACAGAGTTCCTAGTTCGTCTGATAATGGATTAGGAATATGTTACAAATGAATATGCTGTTTGTTTGACTCCGTATTTGTACTGGTTGATGGACCTTTTTATTTTCATTTGTTTTTACCCTGCTAAATACTCACACGCATGTACACATACACATCCTACCAAGTCTCTCACCATCAGCGTTATAAACAGGGATTGATCCTTATTGTTTGCGTGGAGAGGAGGTGCCTCACCACTGAGCAATGAGTGAATTAATGAACTGACAATATTCTATTGGTTAATCAGGAATCTGGTTATGACGGGAAGGTACCTAGGGCTCTCAGCTTGTATAATATGGTAACCAAGCTAATAAAAATCATACTATAATTTGTGAGTTTCAATGGCAGTAAAAATAAGGAATCAAGTTAACTTGCTTGAATTATAAATGGAATGAAATGAAGTAAAAGGATGTGTATGCCTGGATTCGGAATTCCAGCAGCGTAAGGGCATAATGGAAGTCAATTGAACAATACAAAAGTGTAATCAAAGCCCTAGGTCTTCAATTGGAGAGCATAATGGGGTAGAGTTTCCGAAGGAGAGATCTATGGAGCTCATTTGACCATATGAAATCCTATGAACTCAATTCCTATGTTACATGCAAACAGCCAGGCCCCTTACGTAATGTATTTCTCCATGGTATTAAATATGTCAAGTCAGGATAGGCAGGAACACAAATAGGACCCAGACAAGCCCTGTTAGCTATAGCACCCTAAAATTTGGTCCTCTCTGGCCCACAGGTCTCAAAACATAGATCCGTCCACTATGGTGCGAGCTTGGGCCGGGCTTCGGCTAGCCCACCAGATGAGCACCATTATTTATCCTAATCAATCATTATAGGATCCAGAATTGTCTTAACTTCAAGGGCTATGATCCAACTGATAGTTCTCTGACTTCGTCGGTAACAAAATTCTAGCCTAGCAATTCAACACCCACAAAAGGCATCAAAGCACATAAATATAGAAACAGAATTATCTTTCCAATTTTCCACTTTCATTCATGGACACATTAACTTTTTACCGATTTACTGTTAAATTTATGTATACTGGTCATTTTTTTTCTACAGAAAGATGATATGCCTCAAAACGACCTGATTGGCTCAGGAAAATTAAAATAAGTTCAACATTCAACCAGACCAAGAAAACTCATCCAAACGATGTTCAACTTAACTGACTAGGCCAAACCAATTAGCATGGTTCTTAGTCCAGCCACCAGAAGACTTGACAGTTGAGGACAACATCAAGAGCCTAATTTTCAGGCTACTCTTATCAATCACTAATCATCAAACGGTCAAAGGTGGCCACATTTTTGGCTTGCACCCCAAAGAAATAAAGTTCCAAGCAAAAATTTTACCTCATCATCAACCATGAAATGGACCAAGCCTGGAACTTCCATGATATATCAGGACACAAGGAAATGAAAGAGATCAACATAGGAATGGAAGTGGTAGAACACTAGAACTTGGATCAACTTATAAAACATCTTGCTGAAGATTATTAAGATTTAATTTAAGTTCTTCATAAGAAAGACTAACCCACCACCAAGTAAGATGGAGCATCAAATACTCTGGGTAAGAAAATTGAACTTATACATTAATCTCAGGTAGGGAGTTCTCGATGTGAGGATGATTCACACCCAAGATCCCATCGGAACTTCCTCAGAATGCCTTCGTCTTTTGAAGCCTCAATGATTGATTCCTATGTTTGCTCGGCAAAAGAACATAGATCAGGCACAGACATCGAGTTGTCCACGAAGCAACTGTCTTGAAAACTTCTCGGCCAGTGAAGGCCGGAGGCTGTGGGTGGAGATGGGATTTCTGACACTCCCCTGGGAATCTCTGGGACCTGACTCAAGCATTCATTGAGATCAACCTCCCCCGCAGCAGCAGCAGCATGATGGATTGGAGACCATTCAGTATCTTCAAGCTTAGAACAATCAGTCTGCCAGAAACAACCATGTGAGAGGGAGGAAAGATGACTGACAAATCTTGGATCACATTAGGCATTTGCTAATGTTGACCATAAAAAATAAAAATAAAAAAAAGAGATCATCAACAGTGTAGTCTTAGCTGTGCCGCTGACTAGATACTAGTCAACGCAGCACACTGAGCTTTCACTTCCCAAGTCCTAATCAATGGAGTCAAGGTTTTCCAATGTAGCTACACTAGGAAATCCATGTTTGTCCATGTAAATCAACAGCTACATAAAACAAAACTGCAACCTCATTCGAGTATATAATGCTGACAATCAGAAAAAAGACTTCTGTCTCCATTTTTTAAGGTGGAGCACCCTTACCCCAACACACAAAAAATGGCTACATTATACCGTTTGTAGAGGTGGACCCTATGATGCCCCGATATGGCATGTGTACGGTTGTCTCGCAAGGATACACCATGGATATGGCAAAGAACAGGATTTTACAGATGATACATTTGCCTATTTTGAAGTACCCAGCATCATAGGATGGATCACCTTATCCTCTCCCTAGATTAAGTGAGGACACTGTTAGAGATTGATATATTAGAGATAACCACTAGATTGGAGATTTTAGGTAATTTGAATTTTGAATAATGCAAGTTTAGTCAAAGTAGGACATCTGGTAACATAGAAATAAGTTTGAGCACACAAAAGATTGTAGAGAAATAAAACTTTAGATACCTTAGATCTATGGTGCAACAGGATGGAGGGATTGATACTGATGTAAGTTACAGAATTCAGGCCGGCGTGCGACCAAATGGAGAAAATGCTTCAGGCGTCTTGTGTGATCGAAAAGTCCCCTCAGGGTTTAAAGGAAAGTACTATAAGGTGGCGGTATGCCCAACTTTGTTATATGGATCAGAGTGTTGGGCAATAAAGCATAATCATATTAAGAAGATGGAAGTTGCGGAGATGAGAATGCTAAGATGGATGTGCGGGATCACAAGGAGAGATAGGATTAGGAACGATGAGATTAGGGCAAAGTAGGAATAGCACCGATTGGAGATAAAATGAGAGAAAAATCGACCGAGATGGTTCGGCCATGCTAGAAGGCGTCCAACGGAGGCACCTGTTAAAAGATGTGAAAGCATGGGAAAGAAAACTAATTAAACATGACCTTGCCTACATGGATCTAACGGAGGACATGGCCCTAAACAGCTTTGATTGGCGTCGTCAAATCCATATAGCCGACCCCACCTAGTGGGAAAAAGCTTGTTTTGGTTTGGTTTAAGTAGCCTGTTATTGGTTATTAGTTTCTATAAATTGAAAGCATTTCCTTTAATGAAAAGACATGGTAAAATTATGAAATGCATAACCTCTTTTGAAGTCTTTACTCTTTAGACACCTGGTATACTAAACAATGACAACAAAACAAGGGACCGTGAAATATTACAGTAGCTAATTAAATGATACCTTTTGAAGAGCCCATCTCAAAAAATCCATAATTCTGACTGAAATCTGTCAGCCCAAGAGTCTCCTCCATGGGCCATTCAGGAATAATCCCAGGCATAGCACCAGAAAATGAGACCTTAATGGGTATACCTCCACTTCCACTTGCTTGGCTAGATCTTGCTTCATTATTGTCACCAGATGAGGACATTGGGGACCCCTTTTTAGAGAGAGATCTAGATGGCATGTCCGTATTTTTTTGTGTGGAGTTTGACTTGTCCTTAGATGAAAAGATAAACGGGTTCAGTAGGTTCAAGCCCCACTTTTAAACCCCAGTAAGTAAAAAACCTCTGATGGCTGGAGACATAGGCATTGGCCCGTGTGGACGGCAACATCACATCTCCAACACAGCAAAGCCCGGTCCTCTAAGCAGAAGAAATACCCGCCTGTCTCCTAAAAAAAAGGTCAAAAAGAAGTTAAGGATATCACACAAGAAAGATTAAGTAATCATGTTTAATACCAACATAATTAAAAAATGTAAGTTACTTGAAGTCAGTTAAAGGATAAAAGAGGAAGAGCAAAGAAAACTCTGAACAATTTGTTTGTATTTTCTTTGTTTCAGTCCTTTAGACCAATTTCTTCTATTCTGTATGCCCTTATGCTAACCAATCAAGATGGGGTTTTTGTATGCTCTTTTCAAAGCTAATATGGATGAATATAGAAGGGATAGAAGTCCGCAGCAAGTGAATTTGCTCCTAATGCATCCAACTCCTATCTCAGCAAGGTACAGAAACCACCACCATGAATGAAACAATGCCCAACTGAAGATGTGCCTGAAATAAATGGATCCCCAGTGGCTCTTAACATGAGTGTGGACTTGTACATACATGCACACCTCTGTATGGCCGTTTACTATCAAGAGAGTCAATCTATTGGAGCATTAACATTGCAATGACAGAACAGGTGGTGGGTGACATTAAATACTCCTGTGTTCCCACTCCCACATTTTAAATGCATCCCCTCATCAGGTTCACACAGAAATGACATGTTTTATCCAATGCATCCCCCCATCAGGTCCACACAGACATGACATGTTTTATGCAATCTTTTGAAGAATAGCTCTGATGCAATTAGAAGTTAGAAAATTTGAAAATACCGTCTTTTAACCCTACCCCATTCATCTTCCTTTTTTTTTTCCATCTTTTTCCTCTAAAAATCAACTCGGTATCGTAGTAGTAGATCATTGATCTCCATCGTGTACACTGGAGACTCAGTAGGAGCCCTAATGCCGATTGTGTATGATATTTGTACAAGCCCACCTCTCCGCCAGCCTCATTTGTTCGCTTGATGGATCATCAACATGGGCTAGCCTTTCATATCAAAGATTCAAATCTTCACTTCATGTGCAGGCCTTTCGCCAAAATGTCATCACGATATTTGAATGACGTTGATGACCTTATCGCCTGAAGCACAAAGGATGGACTTAATCAGATATTCCATGCAAAATATAATGGGCCTCAGTTACTTTTTGGAATTACGGCTGACAGCTCCACATCAGATTTTCTATTTCTGTCTTACTATACAATCAATCTTCTTAAAAGTGCCAAGATAAACGAAGCAAAGTTGCACAACTCCCAAGTTATTTCTGCCACCAGCTTTTCTCAATACTCCGATGAACCATTTTTTATGTTAGTACTTAACAGTTGCATCATTGGTGCCGTCCAACCTTTGACATTAAACAGACCCAACATCACTTTGCCATAAATCAGGATTGCTAATTCATTCATTAAGATGACCATTGATCACTGGAATGCAGTCAAACATATCCTATGCTTTTTCAAAGGAACAGTTGACCATATGCTCAATTATCATAGTGGTGCTCAATTATCAAAGTACCCCAAGTGACATAATCACATGTTCAGTGCAGACTGTGTTGGCAGTCCCGGTAAAAAGTAAATCTAGTTGAGGGTATTGAATATGTATGTGCCACAACCTTATCTTCTGGAGTACTGAAGCAGAATATTGTTCCTTGGCCAATACCATTTTTGAACTGCATCAAATACAACCTTATTTGAGGATCTTGACATTTACTTTGCAATCGGCCTATAATCTGGTGAGACAATACTAGTTCCATCCAGCTTGCTGCAAACCCTGTTTTTTCACGCCCACGACAAGCATATAGAAGTAGATAGAATACCACTTCGTTCATAAGAAAGTAATATGATAAGAACTCACCATTAAGTTTGTTGCCAGTGCTAATCAAGTTGTCAATACATTCACCAAGAGACTCTCAATCCATGTGTTTTAATGAATTTCAAGTCCAAGATCACACAATAAGGGCCCCACCATTGAGCTTGCAGGGGCGTAATAGAATAACCGTGTAATCTAAGTGGACCCTTTAAAGACTGCACGACATTGGCTGTATGGTTAAGATAGAAACATATTCATGTTGAGATTGGGTTCTATTCAAATTTCAAATCAAAGGTATAACTGTAATCCTTTATAAAGGATCATATTCATCACGTAAAATGAAATGGTTTCGCATACCAAAAACTATCCGATGCATATCTTTGTAGCAGTTCCGATGTATTTGTTTATAATAGATTATTTAAGGAAATGTGTTAGTGGATCTTGTGTATTTGGATGAGGTTGAGAGCTTTTCGGTTGCCTTTAGGGTAATTGGCTAGCTTATTCATTTATGCTTTAGTATATAAATGCTAATTTAGATTTATGTGTATGCTCTTTTAACTTATTCTGTTAAACTCTGTTATAATCTTCATAGGACAAAATTCTGCTAACAAGTGTCACACACCTTCAGAATTTTCAACTATAGATAGTGCTTGAAAACTAAATCTGAAATAGGGCACTCATTGGAGATTGAAAAAGAAAAGAAAATCCAAATTTAACCCCTTTTTTTTGTTAAAGTAAATTTAACATTTTAACTCTTTTTTAACCCAATTGTTTCCATTAAATAATCACATTAACTCTTTCCCCTTCCTTCATCAACTAAAATCATTACCTTTTCTCCCTTAATCAATCTTGCCGTCTAAGAAACTGGTAATTTCTTCAAATTTCACCAACCAACCACTCATCACTGGCATCATCTTTTGGAAGAAGCGTTGGTTCACTCTATAGCTACATCGAAGACACAAGATTAGAAACAAATTTTCACAGCACCATATGCAGCCTACATCAACTCCTAAATCTTATTACACCCAACCAAAGCATCCTTTGAGAGACCACCCATTTCAGAAATTCAATTCCTACCAAGCATCCAACTTTCAATCAATTTATTTACTTCATACTTCCAGTTTTTTTGAGTGCACAAAGCTAAAAACACACATATCCAATTTATGATTTTACGCAACCCCCTTAACTAGCAATACTTAAAAACCAAACCATGAAACCAATGACCCAATTTACCAATTAAGACACCCCAGACCCCAAATAGTCAAACTTCCACCTCTACTTAAAAAAAAAAAAAAAACCCACTTCCTAAATCAAACCTCTGTATTAACATAGAAGAAATCACAAAATAACAAACCATTTCATGAAAAAAAAATAAAAAAATTCACCAATGATGATGATGATGATGATGATGAAGAATGAAATGTTGAGTAATGAATGAATAGTGAAGTTACTTGACAAATATCACATTTGGGCATGTGGGAGGAGGATGAGTTGGAGAGAGGGACCCTCTGGTGCTTGCTGGCCAGCTTGTTCGCCGCATGAACCTTCTCATCGCACGCCCAACACAGAGCTGCCTCGTCCGCACAGCACACAACACTCGCCTCTGCCACCTCGCACGCGTTACACTGGATCTTCATCCTCTCTCTCTTTACCCTTTCTCCCCTCTCTCTCTCTCTCCTTGTCTATATAAAACCCTCCCTCACAGGGGACCATCACCGAGTTAGCTTCATGGTGTGTGGGGGTGTCAGTAAAAGGAGAAAGGCAAGGGTACTTCCGTAATTTCTGGATACAAAATCTTGTAGCCGACATAAGATGCTGCCACCTTTTGCTTCTTAACACGTGTTAGTGTGCAATCCTGTCATGTGTTGTGCTTACGCGCCATCTGACGCCAAACATATGCAATTATTTCATTCCTGAATTTTCATTTTCATATGACTGTGGAAAGGATCTACTACCAAATACCAATCGACTCTGGATCCCATCATTCGTTGAGATATATAGATAATGTTTTATCCCAGGTGAAATTTTTCATGCACCTTAATTTTTTCTGAGCACACCCACTTGAAAAAAAAAAAAAAAAAAAAATGTGAGTGTGTTCAGTAAAAAGGGTGGGTGCATATAGAATTTCCCTTGTCATAGAGGATTTTACCGAAGAATGAACAGTATTTACCCACTGCACGAAATAGTGAAAAGTATTTTTCTCTCATGCTTTTTTTTTTTTTTTCATAAGGGATGATAGCGTCATCCAAAATAAATATATGGGCGATGCAGCCGACGCTAGCGTCCCTCGTTGCTCCCTGAATTCAAAAAGAAAAAAAAAAAAAAAAAAAAAAACTCACACACAAAGGAAGATAGAACCGCCCTTGTTATTTCTTTGTGGTTGGATTTAACAATTGTCATTTTTCAATTCATTTTTTTTCTTGTGTTTGCTATTGGCTTTTTTCTGATGTACCGTTAGATCAGTATTGTGAGATTACCAGTCTTAATCCTCAACTCCCGGAACTTCAAAGATGCACTATTCATTCATTTTGTAAAACTCTGACGACTTCCGATACAAACACCCATGGTGGATTCTCTGTTCTACAAAGATAATGTAGATGAAGTGAAGGTTACAAAGAGGAAAAACGGATGCCAATAGTCACCCGAAAACATAATACAGAGACATACACCCATATGCAAACAATTTATGAAGAGCGACACTAGTGTTGCTTCATTTTAAATCAAGCAACGCTAGTATCGTTGGTCCCAAGTTAAAAAAAAAAAAAAAGGGCATAGTGTTGCTTCACTATTTCATGCAATGGCCAAACACGGTTCATTTTTAGGTAAAATCCTCTTTATCTTATCTTCTTTTCTTTCTTTTCTTATTTTCATTTCAAAGAGGCAATTGAGTAGGTGCATTGGTTGATATGAAATTTTATACAAAGTGACGAGTCTTAACAAGATGAAACAGTATTTCCCTATTTCTATTCGGACTCCATCAATCGAGCTCATACTCATATAATATGTATCTACTTACACACACACACGTGGGATGTTCACGTTCATCCCTTCCCCACCCCTCTTGCCCCGTACGACGGTAAAAGGGATAATTTGATAGGGCCTGGCTGATCACAGGAATGAAAAAAGATGAAAGGAGATATTCGGGTGAGTACATATATCAAGTTTTGGAGTCAATCGTATGAATCTAATTCCTTCATATGTGGCCCACAATCCTAACGATTTTATATTAAAGAAGAAACTTAACTCTTGTTCCAACGGTCTAATTCATTTAAATCGGTCAAAACTATATTAATCTAATGCAACTCAGGAGTCCCATGTGTTACTGATTTTGATAGATTGAAAAGTCGGGTCCACTCTCTCATCCCTTTAGATGTTACATAAGACTTGTGGCATTTTGTAAAGTGCAATGACCCTACTAGATAAGAAGAAGGATCTGGAGATGGAACCAAATATTGGATGGGATCTCTCCTTAGATTGTCAAAGTCCGATCAGGTGGGGGTTGCCATAGTCCTGTTCTGTACTCAACTCACTATGAGTGTGCCATTTCAGGGTGGGGACTAAAGCGTTTTAGAGGTCCTGATTAGGCCTTACCTTATCTTATCCTCTTAAGTTGGGATTGGTAGGGTTAGAAGCGAAGGAGGAGGATGTTTTTGAAATTTTTTCTTTCCTATATAATGTGGTCGAACAGTGAGTTTCAATCATTTGTTTATGATGGCGAAAAGGACAATCGATGATAACATCAGACTTACATTCAGTTATTTGGCTAGATTCATTTGTCGTGTGTTTAGTGTTCCATTTAACAAAAGGCCCTACCTCCAGAGGCTCAAATCATCTTCACAACCACTTCATCAACTATTCATAAGTTGCTTCTCATGCAAAGCAAGTGTGCAATCATCCAATCTACTTAAACTAGGGTCAAATTAAAATTTGATTGCCAAACGTAATCTAAAGGAGTTCCTATTTTACACTCCATTCAGATTAATTAATCACCAAGTGTGACTTAATTAGGTATTATTGTGAGCACATGTGTTGGAAGGCTTTTCTTTAAACAAAATATTCATAGTATAAAAAGAGCTATTGTATGCTTAAAAATATGCCCCTTTATATTATAAAGTAGATTTTACCGGAAAAAACAGATGAGGTGACCACCATACCAAAAAGGTAATTTTAAGTGCTCTTGCACCAAATCAATTATTTTGCATAAATTTTTTTTAACATTCTCTACAGGGTCCCTATTGACCCCCCCCCCCCCCCCCCCCACCCTTTTTTTTTTTTTAATATTTAAGGTCCCTAGCGACCCTGCATTCGACCCGTTCATACAATTTAGAGCTTAGAAGCTCGATTTTCTCTCTTGTTTATTTCCTTCTTCTTCATCATCGTCAACTGCGACTCCACATTGGCTGCCAGGTGTATTTACAGTGGTTCCCAGTGGTCCTCCATCGAGCCATGGTAACATGGAACTAGGGATTATGAAAAGAATTCCTGAAAAATAAAAAATCATGTCTTAGGGCAAAGTACAAACTCCATATTTCCATTGGTCTACCCCAAAACAATAGCATATGTACTTTAATGTTCTCCACCAAACAATGACATGTGGCTTTAATGGTCTTCAAGAGGTGGGAAAATCTTGTGAAGGGGAAGCAAGTCGAGCATGGTCGTTTTTTCCAAGAACAGAGAATGGTAGATGAGTTTCGTGCATTTATAAGCATACACCGCATGGTCGATAGAGATCCTTAATATTACAAATAAAAGTTGATTGAGGCCCTACAAACAAAGTAAATGGAAGTTTTTTGAAGGTTATGATGGATCGTTGGGTCTCAATCAACCATTAACATTGCAAATTAGGGGTGTACACGGATCGGATTGGTGCGGATTGGGCCAAATCCATCACCAATCCGTGGTTATTAAAATCTGATCAAATCCGATACGGTCCATGGATGACCGGATCGAATCGGATTAATCCGTTCAATCCGTCCCTGTACATTGCATGGAAAAAAAAAACCCCCATGAACTACTCTCTCAGCAGCAACACATCTTGTCAAAGAAAGCTCCATCAAACATGCAGCAAATGAACACAAATAACTTATTAAATGCAAAAAAAAAAAAAAAAAAAACCATATTTCAATCAGAATATGCAACCCAAATATACAAGCAACAACACAAACCCAGATATATAGTAAGGCAATGATGATGCAAGAGTGACAAATACAAGAAAAACCCATAAAAGAGATCCATGGAACCTTCAAACTACACTTTAATTTACAACTTTATATGACCATGTACAAATCAAACTCCATTACAAGAAAGACAAAGATCAGCTTCAACGCTTCAAGTAGCCAATTTAAACAACTTTTTTGTGCACCCCTATTGGGGATAAAGGTTCGAAAGGAATAATTTTGACCCTTATATATATATATATTTTTTTTTTTTTGAATATTTAATGACAACGAATCGGATTGGATTGAATATTTAATGACAACAGATCGGTCAATAATTTCAAATTATTAGGAGTATAAGACTAAGTGCCCAAAGCGTGGAGCGAGAGCGGGAGTGCCGAAATACTAAATTTTAAAAAATTATATGTTCGAAGCCCTTCTGGAGTGCCTATACAACATAGTGGTTGTGGGTTTATAAAAAATTAACTAATTAGCACAAATATATCTTATCCTTATATTTAAGTATTAAAAATAGAGAAAAAAATTAACTTTGCAATTTGATCACATAAAATAGACAATAATTAATAAGTCAGAAGAAGTTTCTTCGTTCAAAAGATAAATGTCAAGCTTACAGAAAAAGAAAATGCACAAAAAAAAAAAATCAAAGATTATGCGTGTTGCGCTCCATGGCTGGTCGAACTGTGCTCTGAGAATAGTCGAACTACGCATGCTTTACCTCCCCTTTTTTTTGTTGGTTGGCACAATAAAAAATACTTGCTACCAATGATCTCATGATGCACAAGTAATTAAATCATCAAGCAATCACACACATGAACACAATAAGATTTATATGTTTGATAAGATTGGCTGCATCTATGAAAAAGAGTGAGAGTTCTCCATATATTATCTCTCCTCTCCTCTCAATCCAAGTTATTACAACACATCATTATATATAACCTCTTTTCTAAGCGTGAAGAAAGCCCTCATGCCTAATGACTAAAAGAACCCTTGAACCCCGATTTACCTAGATGGCCTTTCGATTAGCTCAGAATAAGAGACATACCCACCTTAAGATCAACTAATGACTAAAAAAAAAAAAAAAAGAACAACTAGCCCAACCTAATTCATTGTTATCCAACTGGTCAACCCACATTATATATATATATGAGAAATCTCGAAAAACTCTCCTATTTAAAATGGGGAGTTTCTGCCCCTATCTAATAGCTAATGATTTATTATTATTTAAAAAAAAATACAAATATCTACCTTTATAGGCAGATTATTTAGGAGAGAGAATCAGATACGTGCATAATTGATGATACGTATGACACTTTAATTGGCTAAAAGAAGGACATTTTTCTATGAATAACTCTCACGCTACTCTAAGAGCAAGGGGGAAAATCCTCATATCTAGATTTTTGGCATTGAATGTGAATCAAATAGGTCTCCCTTACTCTCATATATATATAATTTGACCAGCTAACTCAAACTATTCCCTAGGCGGCAACTCCAGGTCAAATACTCATATAGCTAAACAGCATATGCTGGCCCTTTCAACTTCCAAATTTTGGGTTAGCCTTATCTTATATGATATGGTCCAGACCAAAACACAATCCGACATGGTTCCATTGACCCTAGTCTAAAACCAGTGGACTCACCATCAGCCCTCCATCCCATCTGACCTCGTGCCGACCCCACCCCACTCTACACTGCAATACGCGCATTCCCTGCCCGGCCCGACTTTTCGAGATTCTGCTCCTACGTCACGTGCGTTATTCCACCTATCTACCGCGTTTTACTTCGCTTCTAAAAAAAAGCATCAGATTCAGACAAGACCCAAACTTTCCCCTGTCGACATTTTACTTTCCCGCAACATCCGTTAAATCTTCCTCTTCTTCAGAGGAATTAGGGTTTAAGGAACAGCTCTCCAGTAGTTGCAGACATGGAGGCCAAGGCCGTCGGCCGGTTTACTTTGGGCAGGCAGTCGTCGCTTGCGCCGGAGAAAGAGGACGGATCTGATGACGATGCCGGGGAGCTTGAGATGCCGGAGGTGATAGAGCCGACGATCCGGCTCATGTATCTGGCAAATGAAGGCGATTTGGAAGGGATCGTGGAGCTGTTGGAATCTGGAACGAATGTGAACTTCACAGACATTGATGGAAGGACGGCTCTGCACGTTGCGGCTTGCCAGGGGCATGCGGATGTAGTGGATCTGTTGCTGCGGAGTGGGGCGGAGGTTGATCCCAAGGATCGATGGGGTAGTACGGTAAGATCTGCGCTTCAAATATCTCATCTTTCTTGTTTTTTTAGGCTTTTGTTTGTGTGATGGCTTCAAAGATCTCATCTTTACATTTTTTTTAGAATTTGTTTGTGTGATTGATGGGGGATGCTGATTCATGAAATGTTGATAGAGAGAATGTTTGAAGAAAATTCAAAAAACCCATTTTGGTAAATGTAGCCATTAATGTTATTGGGGGATCTCTTTTGATGGATTGGAAGGCTGAAAAGAGATTTTAGAAGGTCTCAATTAGGTGTTTTTTACCTTTCGGTGGTGGAAATTCTACTTTAAAGAATTGAATTCTATTTTTTATTTTTATTTTTTTTCTCAATTTCAAAATGCGTGATTAATAATAATAATAATAATAATTTAGTATACGAAGATTCGAACTACACGAACCCACAACACCACATGCCTCTAACAAGAGGAGCAACAGCTGGATTGAAATGCAATTATTAGAATGATTACTACTATCTAACTACTACTACTACTACTATTGTGGTTATCATATTAATGTTATCACTTTTTTTTTTGGTCACAGGTTTACTAACGGTCTATGTGCGGGGGATTCATGCTTGGGCAGGCAGGGTGGAAGCTGTTACAAGCCCGACCACTTACTTATTCAGACTTGCTATTTTGGTCCCCAGGCACAGGGCAAGCGAGTTTTTAGTCTAATGTGCCCAAATATGTTAGGCTGGGCCTTTCAGCATACATATGCACAGATAGCTTATTTTACTATGGAGCCAGAAAGTTAGGGCTAGTTCCTACCAATGGCGAACCCAGGATTTTCGTTTGGTGGTGCAAGCAATGATCGAGTGTAGAAGATAAATAATAATGATTGTGTTTGGCCATTCAGGCCATATCCATGAAGTTTTATTTTATTTTATTTTATTTTAAATATTGTTTCCAATTAGATTCATATTAAATCTTTGTTGTCTAAAATTATGCAGATGGCTCCCTGCGTGTTCAAAATGCTCGAAGATGCTCCAGAGTATGAGATTGACCCAAAAGAGCTTGATTTTACTAACAGCATTGATATAACAAAGGTACC